>PVJS01023986.1:0-29062 GCA_004027185.1 Glis glis
AGCTTCTAACTTGCTATGCAGCCCCATGAAGACAGAATACCTGAACATGGAACATTCATGGCCATGTGACTTAAGCTGACCGTAATGAACTGATTTATCTAATCCAGCAAGTCATAAGGTCGGACACATGCAGAGGTACTCCATCACCAGGTGGAAATGGCATACACTTGCTGGTTCTTAAAGTACCAAGCAAAGGAGAAGATGCCATACAATCCCAGTGTCCCACCTCCTGCTACATCGCCATCTGCCGTCCCCTAGGACCAGCTGCCAGGGAAATGTTGAGTCTGGCTTGCAGAAGGGCTCACACAATAATCTGAAACAAATCAGCAGAAGGCTGATACAATATTATAACCCCAAGCAGGAATAGCTGTGCTGGACAAAGAAATCCTTGCAATGGGCAGAACTTTGAACTCCTGGAAGAAGAGATGCTCAAAGATACAGATCTTCACAGACTCCTGAGCAGCAATTAACAATTTGGCTGGATAATTAGAGGCTTGGAAGAAATGAGACTGGAGGAATTATTGATAAGGCCTGGGGGCAGGGAAGTGTATGGAAGATCCTCTTAGAATGAGTCCGGGGTGTGACAGTAATTGTCACCCAGGTGATTGTCACTGAAGAGCACCCGGGTATATGAGTCTCTTAATCATCAGGTGAGCGAGATAACCCTGCTCCTTGGCTGTCACCCAGCCTGTCCCTGGGCCACCAGCACATCGCCTAGTTGATGACCCCACTGAGCAAGGACTGAGTGGCTGGACATGAGGCAGAAGCAGGGCACGCAGTGACCTTTGGTGGCGGAGCTTGTTCTGGAGGAGCCCGGACCCTGGAGATGTCTGGTCATAGCAGCTTCCCCATTTAAACGGCTTCCTTCTCCTCATCCCACTCCATGTCCTGGGTGTTGTTTTAACATCCCCTGCCCCAGGTGCATATTTTGGGACATCTAGACCCTTAATGTTAATATCAGTGTGGCCATCAGAATCTCCTGTTTATGCTTGTCAATATGTAGGAATTAAGAAGTGGCTTTCTAGCCAGGCATGGTGGCACACACTTGTAATTACAGTACTTGGGAGGCTGAGACAGAAGGATCACAGGTTGGTGGGCAGCCTCGGCAACTTACACTCTGTTTCAAAATAAAATAGGGCTGGGGGTGTCACTCAGGGGTAGAATGCCCTTGAGTTCAATCCCCAGTACCACAAGAGAAAGAGAGAGAGAGAGAGAGAGAGAAAGAGAGAGAGAAAGACAGAAAGACAGAAAGAAAGAAAGAAAGAAAGAAACAAACAAACAAACAAACAAACAAAGAAAAAAAAGAAAAGAAAGATAGGAAGGAAGAGAAAAGGAAGGAAGGAAGGAAGGAAGGAAGGAAGGAAGGAAGGAAGGAAGGGAGGGCAAGCAAGCTTGAGTGTGCTCTCTCTCAGTCTCTCTCCCTCTCAACCTCATCTTCCCCAGTGACTGACCCTCGGGACAATCTCTCCTTAGTGGTCATAGTCCCCCTACCTGCAAGGCGGAGCCTTAAACCCCACAAAGCTTTGCAGAAGAACCATGTGCCAGTCCAGCACAGCCTCAGTGTCCATATGAGAGATCTTTCCATGCAAGATCAGAGTGGGTTGTGCCCTCACCGGAAGTGTGCATCCTTTTTACCATCCCAGAAGGCATTGCGATGAAGAAGGCCGCGAGCACGTGTTCTTCACTGCAGAGGGGCTGAGACCCACAGAGGTCCCGCAAGGGGACACAACTCAGAGATAGGAAGTCACAGCATGGCAAAAGGGAAGCTCCACTGTGAATCCATTCTCAGAGTGCAGAGAGCCTCCACCTGACCCTCCGCCCACCTCGTCCCTGGCTTCCTGCAGCCTCAGGCAGACGCTGCTGCTGGGCCTCCATCTTTCCCAGTCCCTCCATCACCGCCATCCTGCCTGACCTGGGGTTAACTGCCAGTAAAAAATGCAAAAGTAGCTGAAGCCCCTTTGGGCTGCACCCGGGCAGAGAGATGACACACAGCCCCGCCTGCTATACCCCAGTGATTCTCCCTCCCCTTTCCTCTGTGACCCGGCCATGGTATGCGGGGTACGCTCTTCATATGCTGTTACAAAGCTGGCTGTCTGCACCTGTATTTGGAGGATGGAAGATCAGCTGAGTCAGGCAGAGAGCTGCTGGGTCAGCATGACAGCAAGATAAGATAAATAGGCACTGAGACCTAGAAAGTTACAGACCAGGACTTAAAGGGGGGGACAAAAGACACCATGTATCCCCTCATGTACTCACTGATTAAGCTCTGTGATGTCAGACCAGACTGGCCTGTCCTTGAAAAGATAAAGAAGCATGATCTAAATATAAGACCCGGAGCCTAGGGGGACAGCTGTGTCTCATTTCGGGGCACCCCATCACCTTAGTGTGATGCATTCTCTCTTGCTTTGCAAGAAATCCTACTTTAACTTGGCAACAACCTGTCCCAGCTCATTATTCCTATATGGGCTGAGGAAAAGGACCCACGGCGACACCAAAACCGTTGCACTGCCTACTGTGATGTAGGACAAATCCTATCCCTCATTGAGCCCAGTGGCTCTGGAACACAATTACTCATTAGAGTACCTTTGGGAAGTTTTGGAAAAAGTTCCACCCCAACCTGCAAATTGCCAGGAGTCTGGGCTGGGAACCTGGATCTTTCAAAAGGTTTTCAGGTGACTGTTGCAGCCAGCCTGTGGAGACCAGCATTCTCTCATCTTGTATTTGCAGAAGGGGAAAAAAAGGCATACTTACTGTCTATTGATAATGATAGCATGAACTTTATAATGAACACAGGAGTTAGCCAATAATTTTCCTGGGACCAGAAAATACGGTGTGCCTTTCAAAACAGCACATGATACAATTACTACATGGTAGGTTCATTAATGTGTTCCAGACAGCATTCTTGCAGCTATATTCTAAAAGATTGACCACATAATTTAAAAGAAAGGAGATTTATTTTCGTACGGTTTCGGGTTCAGTTCATACAAGGCCAGGAACCGCGGATCTCAGTGCATGGCGGCAGGAAGTGGAGAGAGGGAGAGCGCATGGGCTGTGCTCACCTCAAGGAGGCTGGAAGCAAGAGAGAGATCAGGGGGAGGAGGAACCATATAATCTCCAAGACCGCCCCCCCAGACCCACCTCCAGCCACACCCTATCAGCCCACCGGGTACCAGCCAAGTAAATCCATTACAATGGATTTATCCACTGCTGGGATTACAACCCTCATGACGCCACCATATCAACCCTGAATATTAATAAATGAGCTCTTTTAGGGGACATTTTGTATATAACTATAATACCATGGAAATGAGATCTGACTAAAAGACCCTGATAGCTCCTCCTCCTCCTCCTCTTCCTCCTCCTCCTCCTCCTCCTCCTTCTCCCCCTCCTCCTTCTCCCCCTCCTCCCCCTCCTCCTCCTCCCTCTCCCATTGTGGGTAGGGCAAATACTAGACTGGCTGGCAGATCAGTTGTGTTTCTTCCAGTGGACTCAGCACACTTGGCCCTGCCCTCTGCCAAGGCCAACACAGTGTGACCAGGGTACTTGTCTAAGTGCTGACGGCCCGGTCCCAGTGCTAAGTTCTTCCCGTCTGGGGGCTTTGCGCCTGAGTGTTCCTGGCTCATGTGAACCTAATAGCAATCATCCCCGTAATCCTCTAACCCAGGTCTCTCAACCTGGGCAATACCCACGTTTTTCACTGCATAATTCCTTGGGGGGGGAGGGTGTGTTGGGGAGTGAGCTACCCTGTGCTTTGTAGGATGTTTAGCACATCTGTGGCCTCAACCACTAAAGAACAATAAATAGACCCCTCCAGACCTTGCCACATCTCCGCCTTCCCCATCGAAAATGGCTCTCACCTTACAAATCCACCTATCAAAGAACTCCAAGGGCCACAGCCAGGCGTGGTGGTGCATGCCTGTAATCCCAGTATTTGAGAGGTTAAGACAGGAGGATTGCAGGTTCAAGGTCAGCCTCAGCAATTTAGTGAGACTCTTAGCAACCTAGGGAGATCCTGTTTCAAAACAAAAAATAAATCTCTCTCCAAACGCCTTGTTCTGTGGAACCCTTTTCGTCTCGCCCTTCTGGATGTTAAAGGCTTTCTCAGGTTCATGGGAGTCTTGGTTGCTCTTCTCATGAAAGAGTGTGGGGCTAAAAAGGACTGGAAGCTTGGAGTTGGGGTGACCAACCATTCCTGTCTGTCAGCAATGAGGGATGTCCCAGGACGGGGGAGTCTTAGCACTAAAACCAGAAAAATTGGGCTGAATTGGTCACCCTTCCCTGAGTCCATGAACTGAGCTTGTCGACTTCACTGAAGGGGATGTGGCTGGAACATTTTGGGAACAGTCTTTTATGTCAGTATTTTTAGGGCTTTCGTCTTGGGCCAGCTAGACTCCCCAGAGAAACAACTTCCAGCCTCCTCCCTGAGGAGTCAAGGCCTGTCCGATGGGGATCTGGAAGCCTCGAGCAGGTGGAATTCATCAGTCCCTTCCTTCTTCTGACTTTAGTGTGGTAGCCACATCCTCCAGTGTGCCTGGCAACCCAGAAATCCTGCTCTGCGGTCTCTGTGCATCAACCTTGCCCGCCCTCGTGACTATAAGACATCGCTGCACCTCTGATGTCCTGGTCTGGTCAGAGTGGAGGTGACAAGCACAACCAGGTCTTTCTCCTGGTGCCCGCCCCTTCTCTTCAGCCAAGACCATCTTTCCCAGAAGTCCTCAGTACACTTCTCCTCCTGTCTCATTGGTCAGAGCTGGGTCACATGCCCACACCTGGACCAATCACTGGCAAAGGCAAAGAGGAGGACCGTGATAGGTTTCTGCCAAAATGATTTTCTCCCTTGCTCTGGGTACACTGATATCAGAGCATCAGGGTTTGTTTAGCAAGAAAGGAGGGGCGCGATGGTGGTAAGCCACCCAAAGGGCTCCCTCTCGGCCATCTGGGCCATGGGGAGAATGATTCTTATGAAACCAAGAGACCTGGTTGAAAGGGGCCTGACTATGTGTATGAGGAGTTTTCTGTACCAATTAGTGTTTATTTATCAGTTACTATGTGCTAATTATGGTGCAAAGGACTACAGACATGGTGATGAACAGGACAAATGTGGAGGGGAGATAACCGTCACCCCGGCCACCCTCCCTCCCAGGACCTAGAGACTCACATTGCATCCAAGGGAGACGGGCTTGTGTTAGAATGAGCAATTTCAGTAAGATCACCAACAGCACTATGTCAAGACCTGGATGAGGAATTTTAAAATAAAAATTTTTAAAAATTAAAGGGCTGGAGACGTAGCTCAGTGGTAGGGTGCTTGCGTAGCATGCGTGAGGCCCTGGATTTAATCTCCAGTACCGCAAAAAAAATAAATAAAATAAAAATAATAACAATAATAATAAAATAGCCGGGCATGGTGGCTCATGCTTGTAATCCCAGTACTTGGGAGGCTGAGATCGGAGGATCTGCGTTCACCGCCAGCATCAGCTACTTAGTGAGGCCCTCCGCAACTTTGCTAGACCCTGTTTCAAAATAAAGAATAAAAAAAATGGGGCTGGGGGTGTAGCTAGGAGGTAGAACGCCCCTGGATTCAATACCCGGTACCGCAAAAATTAGCTGGGTGCTGTGGCACATGCCTGTAATCCCAGTATTTGGGAGGCTGAGATGGGAGGATGGCAGGTCTCAAGACCCTGCATCAAAATAAAAACTAAGACGGGTGTATGTTGGGAGTAGAAGGTTCCTAGGTTTAATCCCCAGTACCAAAACAAAAACAAAAACAAAAACAAAACAAAAAGCAAAATTAACTACCTGGGAAATATGTATGCTAGTTTCTCCCAATATTATTTTGAGGCAAATACCAGATTTTGTATCATTTTGTCCATAAAAATTTTAGCATGCATCTAAAAGATAAAGACTGTTAAAAATACACTATATATAACGATACTATTACTGCACAAAATTTTGATAAGTCCTTAATATCATCAAATACCTAATCAGTGGTCAGATTGCCAGTTGTCTCATAAATGTCATATGTCCTTTTACAATTTGTTTCAGGACTCAGATAAGGCCCACACATTCTATAAATTTTAAACTGCTAAGGAATTCGGGGTTGAAATGAAACTCAGCACAGAATTGGACTTCTCTAATGCTAACTTTGTTTTTATTATTGCAATAGCAGGTAAGGTATTTTTCCTATTAAAAAAAAAAAGCTTTGCAAGGCTATGTTAGTCATTGGAAGGCTATTCCACAGGTCCCAAGTTTCTAACCCATAACTACAAGCATTCGGCGATTTGTCCGCAAGCCCATCTTGGCAGGTGAGTCATTTTCCACCGGAGTCCACCCACATCGCCAGGTTACCTACCCCATCAATGGGGCTCACCCTCAAAGCTCCTGAGGCCTAATTAAGTTAGAGGGCGCAGGTGCCCGTGCCGCCACCAGGGGGCGCCAGAGGCGCTTGAGGAACCTCAGCTTTACCTAGGCGCCAACTTGGCTCCTTTATTACAGGGAGACTGAAGAAGCCAGGTGAGGCCTGGCTCCTCCCTCGCAGGTCAGATTCCTCCAGCCCTGGGGAGAGATGGCTGGGCCCCTACGCTGACTGGAAAAGGCCCCGGTGAGCTGCCAACTGCCTTGTCACAGGATTTGGAGTTTTCAGTGCTCCGTACCCCACAGTGGTCTTCCTTCCTCCCAGTTTTCTTGACAGCAAAGAGCAAAAGCAGATGTGGCACATTCCGGGCTAATAATGAGCACCCCGTAGCCCATGACTGTTAATATGTACTTTGATTATTAAGTAAGCAGAGATCTGTATTATAAGCAATGTTAGACATCTGTAACTGTGGACAGCTCATGTGTAAGCCTGGGAACCTGGTCCCTTCCTTTGGCCTTCTAAGAGTCTCTGCATCTCTGGGCATCATTGCTGAAAACTGAAGGGTTTGGGATGGAAGCCACTTGCTAAGGTCCCTTCCTTCTCTGTTAGGACCTTTTGTTGGGGGACTATATTCGTTTCCTGGGGTCATTATAACGAAGCACACGTTGGGTGGCTTAATGCAACAGAAATCTATATTCTCTCACAGTTCTGGGGGCCAGAAGTCTGAGGTCAAGGTATCAGCAGGGCCGCACTCTCTGTTGGGGAGAATCCTTCCTCCCCTCTTCCAGCTTCCGGTGTTTCCCAGCAATCCTTGGGGTTCTTTGACTTGAATGTGGTTGGTCGTCGTCTCCCTGTATGTCTTGTGTTGTCTTCTCTGTGTGTGTCCGTCTCTGTGTCCAAATTTCTTTTTATAAAGACACCAGTCATGTTAGATTCATCTTCTACCATAGTGACCTAATTTAATTTAATTTATAGACTGTCCCCAAATGAGGCTACATTCTGAGGAACTAGGGGTTAGGGCTTCAACATATCTTTCTGGGGGGGGGGCACAATTCAACCCATGACAGGAATCAATGTTGTAGAAAAGATGATGTTTGAAGAGCCTGTGATGAGAAACCCCAGGAATCGTGCCTTCTGGTGGGTCACGCCACCCTGAGGCACCAGGCGCCAGGCGACAACGGCGTCATAACAACGCATAAACAGGTATGCTGTGGAAAGTTCCATGTGGCAATCTTACTGAGCATAGCAAGCGTTACAGCCCAAGGGAGCTTCATAACCCAGATTACAATAAATTCATGCCGTTTGAGCATTACCTTTTGTTAAGAAGTAAACTGAGCGGCAATAACATTTTAGCGTTAATTTGAACAAACAACAATCACGAATCAGGCAGCTCTGAATGGGAAGTGAGCCGGAGCTCCTCTGAGGGAATGCAAGGGGGAGGTACTTACAGGACAGGATGCAAAGCAAAGCAAACATGGGATTGGTTATAGTCACACATCTGCCTTGTCTGGTCTCTCCCATTGGACAGTCTCTAGTCATAGAAGTTCGTTGGCTGCTCCTGATTGGTTGAGAGTTAAGTTCTTCTTCTTTTTTTTTTTTTTTTTTTTGGTACTAGGGATTGAATCCAGCGGCATTCTACCTCCAAGTTATACCCCAGCCGCGCGCGCGTGTGTGTGTGTGTGTGTGTGTGTGTGTGGTGTGGTGTGTTACTAGAGATTGAACCCAGGAACATTCTACCTCCAAGCCCTTTTTATTTTTTGTTTTGAAATAAGTTTCACTAGGTTGCTGAGAGTCTCACTAAATTGCTGAGGTTAGTCTCGAATCTGCAATCCTCCTGTCTCAGCCTCCCAAGTACTGAGATTACAGGTGTGTGCCACCACACCCGGCACTCCAGCCCTTTATATTTTTCATTTTGAAACACGGTATCACTAAGTTGCTGAGGGTCTCTATGTTACTCGGGCTGGCCTCGAACCTGCAATCCTCCTGTCTCAGCCTCCCAAGTACTGTAATTACAGGTGTACTCCACCACACCCTGCTATGCTTCTTTATTCTTCTCTACTACAGACATTTGTAAGAAATAGCTCACGTTAAGCTGTGCTTATGCCTGCAAATCGAGCCAGGTGAAGGTCACTCAGGAGAGTTAACTGGCTTCGTCTACACTGGATCCTTCAGGCCTGCCTCCATTTTAATTTAACACTATGATCACTGATATAGAAAGTCAAATGCAAGCCAAGACAGAAAAAAAAAATCCAGATTATTTTGCTAAAACTGTTCAACAGAGGGCAATTATTGTGCTACTCCAAAAATCATCAGAGAACTCTCTTCTGTTTTAAACACAGAGAACTTGTATGTATGAAATGATCACAAAATCAGATTCACCCCTCTCTTTAGGAACACAGGCATTCATTGCACACCAAAGCCATCCCTTCCTCCACTCATCACCAACTAAGGGCCACCGTTTTTTGGGGTTTTAGCCGGTGTTATGGCCCTGAGTCTCTTGGTCCCGCAGGCTCCACTAATTCCAGTCACGGCCTCTTGATGAGCAGCGTCAGGGCCAGCCCAGAGACGAAGGCGAGCACACAGTGCCCAGAGAAAAGATAGAATTGCAAGGAAAGAGGGCACAGAGGACACCGTTCTACTTTACAATGCCTGCGTGTCGGGGTCACAGACTGTGCCACCCCGGCTATATGAAATGGATCCGCCGAACGAACAGTCCCAAACATCAAAAATAAAGTCAATAAAGACGGAATCCTGCACTGGAGCCCTCCCCCTCGCTCCCTCCAAGACAGCAGAAGACAATGGCTCTTTAGAAAACAAACAAAACGGGCTTCTAGCAAAGCCAGTAGAGAGAACAAGCGGTGGCGAACTGTGGCCCTGTGATGGAACCTAGGGCTGGGCGCCCGCTCACCATGCTACTGTCCGCGTAGTGAACCGGTGTCTCCTGAAGCCCGTCGTACAGGATGATCAGAATCAATGCACCAGGTGGCAGGTGTAACTGACGCGGGCCAGGAAGCGCCAGACAGCACAAGAAAGTACCTGGTTCACCAAACCTGGGGGAAGGACAGGCTCTACTTCACGAAGCCCCAAGCCCCTCTCTGGCTGGCGAAGACCTGGCATCTTTTTCATTTGCTTGTTTATATCTATCTATCTATCATCTATCTATCTATCTATCATCTATCTATCTATCATCTATCTATCATCTATCAAATCTATCTACCTATCTACCTAGTGGTACTGGGGATTGATGCCAGGGTCATTCTACCTCCAAGCTACATCCCCAGCCCTATCTTATTTTTATTCTATTGTTTTATTTTGAAACAGAGTCTCACTAAGTTGCTGGGGGTCTTGCTAAGTTGCTGAGGCTGGCCTTGAACCCACAATCCTCCTGTCTCATCCTCCCACGTTCTGAGATCACAAGCAGGCACCACCACATCCAGGGAAGACCTGATATCCTGGGGGAAGGGGGGCTTATTCAGCCTCCTGGAGTCTCCTACCCTCTCCTCTCACCCATCCCATAGAAATCTCCTAAAAGAAAGGGAGTTTTTCCTTCTCTATAGCTGTATCCCCAGCATTCAGAACAGGGCCTGGCACAAAACAAATAGACAAAAGCATTTTATGTAATTAAATGAATAAACAAAGATGACTCATGGATAAGAGACGGATGTGCCCCAAGCAAAGCCCAAATTAAGGCAAACCAAGATGTCACAGTGAACCAAGATGTCACCATGCAACAAAGGAATAGTTGGGGAAAATCAAGTCAGCAAGGGGCCCAGACTCACAGAGGCAGGCCATGCGCTCAGAACATGCCCGAGAGCCAGCAAGGCCATGTGCGAGTGGTGAGCTGCAGAGGACGCCAGCAAATTGTTCTTCACATTAAGTTGACGTTGTTAATGCAGTTTTATTAGTATTATAGTTTTATGGCTATTTTATACATTGGTTTTGCCTTTACAAATGTGTGTGCTATAAACAAAGTTGTATCTAGGTTTATGGTCGTTTATGTTTTGGTAAAATGAGAATACAAATAGTTTAGGCCAACCTGAAGGATCCAAAAGAATTCTTAGCCATTAAGAATGGACCCAAATGCAATTTTGAGGATCATGGCTGAAGGCGACAGGGTTTTAATGGAAGGAGCAACACAGTCAGAAGATGACCGGCAGCTCAAGGAGACAGCATAACAAGACCTGCGTGGTCTACACTGGTACCAGCCGAAGATGACGGACACAATGTGAACCATCGGGATCCTTCCCAGTCCTGAGGGTCTCAAACAGTTCTTCAAATGTTGCTTTTTTTCTAAAGGTCATCAAGAAAACTCTTTCTTCTTTCCTTCCTTCCTTCCTTCCTTCCTTCCTTCCTTCCTTCCTTTCTTCCTTCCTTCCTTTCTTCCTTCCTTCCTTATACTGGGGATTGAACCTAGGGGTGTTCCACCTTTGTGCTACACCCCGGCCCTGTTTCTTTCATTCATTCATTCGTTCATCTATTTATTTATTTGTGGTCCTAGGGATTGAACCCAGAAGCAGTCTACCTCCAAGCTACACCCCCCAGTCCCATTTTGTCTTTTTTTTTTTTAAACAGGATCTCACTAAATTGCTGAGGGCCTTGCCAAGTTCTGAGGCTGGCCACGAACCTCTGACCCTCCTGTCTCAGCCTCCCAAGTACTGGGATTACAGGCATGTGCCACCACGCCTGGCTTATTTTTTTTTAATCTTGAAACAGGGTCTTGCTAAGTTCCTGCACACGTGACCTTGAATCTGCGATCCTCCTGCCTCAACCTCCCGAGTACTGGGATTACAGGCGTGGGCCACTGTGCCCAGCAAGACACGTGTTTTCTAACAATGTATCTGAGTGCTGACCTCCAACATTCACTCACTGGCCAATCTAGATGTGTGTGTGTGTGTGTGTGTGTGTGTGTGTGTGTGTGTGTGTCACTGAGGATTGAACTCAGGGACATTTTACCTCGAAGCTACACCCCCAGTCCAATTTTATTTTTTATTTTGAAACAGGGACTAAGTTGCAGAGGGTCTCAAGGTTGCTGAGGCCAGCCTTGAACCTGCAATCCTCCTGTCTCAGCCTCCCAAGTACTGGGATGACAAGCATGCGCCACCATGCCCGGCTCCCAGACAGATTTCATTTCTTATTTGGAAACAGGGTCTCACTAGGTTGCTGAGAGCCTTGCTAAATTGCCGAGGCTGGCTTTGAACCTGCGATCCTCCTGTCTCGGCCTCCCAAGTACTGGGATTACAAGCGTGCGCCACCACGCCCGGCCAGTCTTGATATCTTAATGTAGATAGCATTGGAGACAGAAATCCAGAACATCAGTTGGTGCTGCGCTGGTGGGTTGAGTAAGGACAGCATGCTTTTGAACGACACGGCACTCAGGAATAAACCAAAGGGTTCGTCTGTCACCTGGATGAAGAGAGATGCCACCCTTATTCTGCTTAATGACTGAAGGCAGTCCCCAGCTCCACTGGAACGATATTGCTGCGAACTTGTTTGATGTAAGAGTCAAAGTTGTTTCTCTCTCGTTATTTACGTCAGCCTGTTATTCTTGACAGCAGCGGGACGTGTCGCAGTAGGCGGGGATACTGTGATGTGTGCCACTGTCGTATACACTGCCTGTGCTGGGGGCAGGCATGGGGGGTGCTCTGTTCTGAGGCTCTGTGGACCGCTCAGGAGCACTGTCCTGGGACGAGGGAGGGCATAGGGCTGTAGTCATGGAATCTGAAGTTTTCCATAATACAGATACATCCGTCAGCGAGAATGCAGCCCATTTCCTCTTCAGCATCATTTTCCCTTAGAAAGAAGGGCTTTTAAGCCAGGCGTGGTGGCGCACGCTTGTAATCCCAGTACTTGGGAGGCTGAGACCAGAGGATCCAGGTTCGCGGCCAGCCTCAGCTACTTAGTGAGGCCCTCGGCAACTTCGTGAGACCCTGTTTCAAAATAAAGTATAAAAATTAGGGCCGGGGGTATAGCTTGGAGGTAGAATGACCCTGGGTTCAATCCCCGGTACCGAAAAAAAAAAGAAAGAAAGAAGGGCTTTTAAATTTGGAATCGTAAGCTGGGGACTGTAGCTCAGTGGTAGAGCACCTGCCAGGATGCACGAAGCCCTGGGTTTGATCCCAACACAGAAGAAAAAAATGGTACAGTCTTATAGCTAAGAGTAGTGGCTCACACCTGTAATCCCAGCTATTTGGGAGGCTAAGGCAGGAGGATTGCAAGTGCCAGGCCAGCCTGAGCAACTTGCTATATATCTGTCTCAAAAAGGACTGGGGATGTAGTGGTGGAGCACTTGCCTAGCATGTGTGAGGCCCTCAGTTCAATCCCCAGTACCACTAAAATAAAATAATCTAAAATAAAATAGGATTTCCAGGAGTGGTGGCACATACCTATAATCTCAGTACTTGGGAGGCTGAGACAAGAGGATTGCCGGTTCAAGGCCAGCCTCAACTACTTAGCCAGACCCTCAGAAACTTAGCAAGACTCTTTCAAAATTTTTTTAAAAAATAAAATAAAATATGCCAGGCATGGTGACACACACTTGTAATCCCCGTACTTGGGAGGCTGAGACAGGAGGAGCGCAGGTTTATGGCCAGCCTCAGCTACTTAGTGAGGTCCTCCGCAACTTAGTGAGACCCTGTTTCAAAATAAAGAATAAAAAAAAATAGGGCTGGGGGTATAGCTCGGAGGTAGAATGTCTCTGGGTTCCATCCTCAGTACCACAAAAAATAAATAAAAATAAAATAAAATGGGCTAGAGGTATAGCTCAGAGGTAGAATACCCCTGGGTTCAATCCCCATTACAAATATAAATAAATAGATAAATAAATAAATAGCAAATCCTTCCTCATTATATTAAAATTCTCAAAAATTCAAGAATGATTGTAATGAACCCCTGAAAGGGGAAATATCACTCAGAAGTGGAGAGCATAGCCGGGCGTGGTGGCGCACGCTTGTAATCCCAGTACTTTGGGAGGCGGAGACCGGAGGATCTGGGTTCTCTCGCATGTGCGCTCTCTCTCTTTCTCTCTCTTTCTCTCTCTCTCTCTCTCTCTCTCTCTCTCTCTCTGTCTCCCTGTCTCTCTCTCTCTCTCTCTCTCCCTAGTGAGGCCCTCCGCAACTTCATGAGACCTGGTTTCAAAATAAAGTATAAAAAAAAAATAGGACTGGGGGCGTAGCGCGGAGGTAGAACGCCCCTGCGTTCAATCCCCGGTACCGCAAAAAAAAAAAAAAAGAAGTGGAGAGCATTATGGGTCTTTGTCTTTTCTAGCCTAGCCACTTACCAGCCGGTGGCCTGCACCCCTGCTCTCCCTGAGAGATAAGCTGACTTTAAGAGTGCTCAGCGTTACCTGGGGTCCCTCGGCGACATTTCCCGACATTTCCCACGGGGCCTGGGACTCAGCGTGTGCTCCAGCCGCAGGCGTTAGAATGGCCTCATTGTTTTTCTCTGGAAGCCATGATTTCCAGCCGCCTTCACTGGGGCTAACTGGTTTTGGCTCCTGGGCTGAGTCTAAATCCCCCAGGACGTCCCCACAGTGTGTCACGCCTAGTGAGACCTAGTGAGACCCTGTTTCAAAATAAAAAAATAAAAAAGGGCTGAGGCTGTAGCTTAAAGATAGAATGCCCCTGGGTTCCATCCCCCCCAAAAAAAGTCAGCTCAACAGTTTCCCAGTTATGGAGGGGATCTTGGAAACTCTTTTTTTTTTTTTTTACTCTTATTTATTTATTTTTTTGTGGTACTGAGGATTGAAACCAGGGGCATTCTATCTTCAAGCTACACCCCCAGCCCTATTTTATTTTTATTTGGAAACAAGGTCTCGCTAGATTGATGAGAGTCTCACTACTTGCTGAGGCTATCCTTGAACCTGCGATCCTCCTGTCTCAGCCTCCCAAGTACTGGGATTACAAGCGTGCGCCACCACCCCTGGCTGTTGGAGATTCTTTATTTTATCCCCTCAGATGAAGAAACTGAGACCCAAGATGGGCGTGGCCAGAAGTCTTATCCCCTGTCCCTAAATTAGTCTATCTATCTTCTCACTACATTACTGCGTCCACATCCTTTTTTAACTTCTAAGCTAGTCTTACTGGAGAGGACACTACTTTTTTTTTTTGAGAACTTACATTTGTATATAGACCAATATAAAAAATCAAAAACAAGCCGGGCGTGGTGGCGCACGCTTGTAATCCCAGTACTTTGGGAGGCAGAGACCGGAGGATCCGGGTTCACGGCCAGCCTCAGCACTCTCTCTCTCTCTCTCTCTCTCTCTCTCTACCTAGTGAGGCCCTCCGCAACTTCGTGAGACCAGGTTTCAAAATAAAGTATAAAAAAATAGGGCCGGTGTAGCGCGGAGGTAGAAGTCACCTGGGTTCAATCCCCGGTACCGCAAAAAACAAAAAACAAAAAACAATACGTGGGTTGTTTTTTCCAAGAGTATATAGACAGATTTTTTTTTTTTTTTTTTTTTGCAGTACTGGGGACTGAACCCAGGGCCTTGTACATTGGATTGACATTTTCAAATCAATATGAGCCATTCACCAACCACTCCAGCAAATAGAAGCTCCTCTGGGGACTTATCACCCCCCTCAAAGGAATGGGGCGTGAGTCCCACAGAGGAGCCCAGTGCCACCTCCTACCTTCGTAGCCTTCCTGGCATGCAAAGATGACCCAGCCCACGGCCGCCACCCACAGGGTCCGATGCAGCGCCTGGTAGAAGAGGTGACAGGGAGGTCGTCCACTACATACGCCCCAGCGACAACTATGAATAGGGTGAGCAGGGAGCAAGTCCACCCCAGCAGGGCCTGCACCTGCGGGGAAAGGAGAGGCAATTCAGGCCATTGTATACTCTTGTCCTTTTGCACAAAACTCACTTTTTTGGTGTTATTTTTGTCACTTCACACCTCTATGTGTAACCTCAAGTCACTGTTGAATTTGACTAAAATAGATTAGCGGTTACTGTGGGTGAGGAATGGTGGGGGAGGGGTGTGTGACCATAAAGGGAGGGATGAGGAGACCCGGTGGCGACATTAGAATTGTACCTCAATTATGATGGTGGCCACACAGATCTCCAGGTGGGACAGCACTGCCCAGAACTCTACACACACACAGAACTGAAGACGGTAAAAACTGTCAGATCTAAGGGCGATGGACTGTGCCTGCGTCGGTGCCTAGGCGTGACCATGTACCATAGTTATGTCACATGGAGCCAGAGCAGGAGCCTGGTGGAAGGGTGTGCAGGATCTCTCTGTACTATTTTTGCAACTTCCTGTGGATCTACAACCATTCCAAACTGAAAGTGAAAAGAGTATAAAGGAAATGGGTCATGTTCTAACCCGCTGCCACCACTCCTGATCTCCCATTCTGCCCCACAACCAAAGAGGGCTTCTTGATTGGTCCTGCTCCCACCTGAAATGTGAGGGTCTACAGGACACAGCCCTGCCTGGATGACACCCTAGTCGCTGGGACACAAAATCGCGGAAGGAATGGGAAAATGGAGGAGTTCTCGGCTCAGAGAACAGCCCCGTGAACTAAATTTTACTATTTGGCTCAGTTTCAGAATGTGGGTCTTCTGCCACCTTTCTTTACCATTTTAGACCCAAATCCATCTTCCCAGGCTCTTTTTGCTTCTCCGCATTCTAATTCTCAAGCTGCGACCACGTCTACACTGACCTGAGCCAACATTACATCAGTCCACCATCTTGTCTGAGACCCACTTGGCTCTTAGGTTCCTGCCCAGCTTCTGGCTACGGGGAAGGCAAGGCAAACCCTCAGGGGCTCTCCGTTGATTCAGGGTAGGGTCCCCTTCACCCCATTGCTAATTCTTTGGCCTCAATAGTCCTGAGGTCTTACAAAACGCATCCCAGGTGTATACTCTTTCTGCCCTCATCCGCCTGTCTACTGATAGCGCATCCTGCCTCGTCCCAGCTTAGCACGTGGCACACGCTGAGCTGCCTCCAGCTTGGACTCTGTGTCCTTATTTTCCACCATTAATTAATTAGCTAATTAACTAATTTATTTACTTATTTTTGCAGTACTAGGAATGGAACCCAGGGTCATTCTACCTCTGAGCTACACTCCCAGCCCTATTTTTTTCCTTTATTTTATTTATTTATTTTTTTAATTTTATTAGTGCATTGCATTCATACATCGTGAAGGATTTCAGGGTGGTTGACTTATACATGCACCCATCGGTCAATTAGCCCTCCCCAATTCCCACCCCCACCTCCCCCCTCCCTCCTTCCCGTTTTCAGCATAGTAGTTGACTTTGACATCTTTGTGTATATCCATCCTGTGCACGGTTTGTTTCCCTCTCCTTCCCTCCCGTCTCCCCCAGTTAGTTCACCTTCTTCACTCATCTGAGGTTTTCTCTCTTTGTCTGGAGTTCCTCCTGTGCGGGGTTGTGGCTCATCCTCCCATGACCTCAGCACTGGGGTTCTCCAAGGCAGGACTGGGGGCTCGCCCACCCCGTGTCCCCAGTGCCAGGGAGAGGGGTTCTCTGGGGGCAGGGCCGAGGGCACACCGCCCCATGTGCCCAGTGCCAGGGTGAGGGGTTCTCCTGGGGCGGAACCAAGAGCTCATCCACCCTGCGTCCCCAGCGCCGGGGGTCTCCGGGGTCAGGGCCAAGGGCTCGCCCGCCCTACGTCCCCAGCACCGGGGTGAGGGGTTCTCTGGGGGTGGGGCCAAGGGTTTGCCCGCCCACGTCCCCAGCGCTGGGGGGAGGGGTTCTCTGGGGGCGGGGCCGAGGGCTCTCCTGCCCTGCATCCCCAGCACCAGAGGGTTTCCAGAGGTGAGGCTAAAGGCTCACCTGCCCCACGTACCCAGCACTGGGGGGGAGGGGTTCTCCTGGGGCAGGGCCCAGGGCTCACCCGCCCCCATCCCCAGCACCAGGGGGAGGGGTTCTCTGGGGGCGGGGCCGAGGGCTCACCCACCCCACGTCCCCAGCGCCAGGGGGAGGGGTTTTCTGGGGGCGGGGCTGAGGGCTCGCCTGCCCCATGTCCCAGCACTGGGGAGTCTCTGGGGTGGGGCAGAGGGCTCACCCACCCCGTGTCCCCAGCACCAGGGGGTCTTCGGGGGTGGGGCCGAGGACTCTCCTGCCCTGTGTCCCCAGCACCAGGGGGAGGGGTTCTCTGGGGGTGGGGCCGAGGTTTCGCCCATCTCATGTCCCCAGTGTGGGGTGGGTCTCTGGGGGCAGGGCTGGGGGCTGACCCATCCATGTTCTCAGTTCTGGGCCACTGGGGAGGAGGCCATGTCTCATCTACCTATGTCCTCAGTTCTGGGGTGTTCCAGGATGGTGTTGGGCTGCTCATGGGGGCCGTGGCTCACCAGCATGTGTTCTCAGAGTTGGGCTGTTCCTGTGTATGGCTACCTCTTCTTTGTCTCTCCTCATCACACTCATTGTGGGAGCAGAGGCTCATGGCCCACCCCTTGAAACCATTGTCGTTGTAGGTGCGGGTCTGGATTGACTTGGACTTCATCATGTTCTGGAGTTGATCGGTTTCAATGGTGGTCTATAGTCGCTGGTTTCACTGTCTCTTTGCTATTGGTCTCCGGGAGTCACGGTGTAGGCGTGGCCCCGCATAGATGGCGCCTTCACCTCCGCTCTCCACTTACCAGGTGAAATGCGTGGAGTTCTGTTTAGCCCCCGCTCTGTCTGCTGCCTCGCACTCTGCTGCTCTTCGGCTCTTTGTTTTGTTGAGTTTTGTCTGCCCCACTTTTCTTGTTAAGAAGCCGTCTTCCCGCCAGCCAATTTCCGAGTTTCGGAGTGCTGGCGACTGGCTGCCTCCCTTTATCTCACTCACCCGTGTTCTCATTGGGCAGTTCTGGGGGGCCATGCCATGTCCGTCCATGTCCTCAGTGCTGGGGTGTTCTGGGCCGGTGCTAGGCTACTCCAGGGGGGCCGTGTTTCACCCGCTCGTTTTCTCGGTGTTGGGTGCTCCTGTGCCTGGCCGCCTCATCTATGTCTCTCCGCGTCGCTTTCGTTGCGGTGGCTGAGGCTCGCGTCCCACCCTTTGCAGTCATTGCCAGTGTGGATCTGGTTCGACTTAGGCTTCATCATGGTCCAATGTCGACTGCTTTCCATGGTGGACTCTAATCACTGGTTTCACAAGAATCAGCTGTTTCTTTGCTGGAGGATTCCGGGAGCCGCGTGGCTCAGCCAAGATGGCGCCTTTGTCTCCGCTCTCCGCTCACCAGGTGAAATGCTTTGAGCTCCCTGCCGCCCTCCGCTCTTTCCACTGCCTCGCATTCCGCTGCACTTTGGCTCTCATTGTTTTGTTGAGTTTTGGCTGCCCTACTTTTCTTTTCAAGATGCAGTCTTCCCATCAGCCGAGCTCCGACTCTCAGAGCACCAGCAACACGCTGCCTCTCACTATCCCACCATCTTAGTTATCCCTTTTTTCTTTATTTTGAAACAGGGTCTCACTAAGTTGCGGAGGACCTCACTAAGTAGCTGAGGCTGGCCACGAACCCAGATCCTCCGGTCTCCACCTCCCGAGTACTGGGATTGCAAGCATGCGACACCACGCCTGGCTATTTTCCCACGTTTTAAAGGTTTGAGCTTGGTCTCCCCAACACTTCTATGCTGTTTGTCCAGCTCAGCTTGGCTTGTGTCCCAGCTGCGTGCCCTTGAAGTGGCTCCTGATGTGCCCTCTTTATCTCAGCCCTTTGCTTGCCCCCCTTTCTCCCTGTGCCCCCAGGTAACAGACTACGTTGAAACAATGCTTTAATGGAGCTCTGTTATCACCTACAACTGAGTAGTGCGTTACTAGGGAATATCATAAACCCAACCTACAAAAGAGTTACACAGCCCCTGTATATCCATTCCTTCTGGTTAAATCCTATCTCTCATTGCCACCATGAGTAACACAAGAAGATTTTCCAAGGGCCAGGGCTTTTTCTCTGCAATGAACTATACACCAAACCTAGACAAATAAGGTAGAGCCCTGTGGAAGGGTTTGGGGTAGAAGTTGTATCCGAATAGTGCAGTGGAACTCCTGGCTTTTCCTGCAATGGGAAGCAAGTGATCATTCATTCGTTCATTTATTAATTAATGCCTTCAATGAGCCAGGATCTCAGAACCAAATTTGGGGAGAAAAATACATACTCTGCCAGGCATGGTGGTGCATGCTGTAATCCCAGTACTTGGGAGGCTGAGACAGGAGGATCACAGGTTCAAAGCCAGCCTCTGCAATTTAGTGAGGCTCTCAGCAACTTAGCGAGACCCTGTTTCAAAATAAAAAATAAAATAGGGCTGGGGATCTAGCTCAGAGGTGGAAGTCTCAGGGCCCAATCCCCAGTGCCACAAAAAAAAAAGAAAGAAAGAAAAGAAAGAAAGAAAGAAAGAAAGAAAGAAGAGAAGAGAAGAGAAGAGAAGAGAAGAGAAGAGAAGAGAAGAGAAAGGGCATGGAGGTCTCCTGGCCAGTAGGCTCGGGGTATCATCATTCATTGGTTCATTTAGCCACACATCCCACCCATTCACAGATACATACGGAGCACTGTGTATCAGGCACGGGTCTGGACTGTTTTCCACAGGGAGGCAGCGAAGGCTGCCCTGGGAATGTGACATTCGCACAGACATCTGAAAGTGGTGCAGGAGAAAGCTGTGCCAATAGCTTCGATTCTAATGGAAGCATGCTGTAGGCTGGGGGAACGGCAGGTGCGAAGGCCCTGAGCAGGGAGCATGCTCGGTGTGTCGGGGTGAAGCCAGTGTGGCTGGCCTGGAGTCAGCAGGCAAGAGGATGATAGGCGAGGCCAGACGGCCACTGGAGAAAGTGGAGCAGGTGACTGACATGTCTGATCTTCATCTGTGTCACTCTGCTGAATGAAGACTAGACACGCAGGCGATTCCTGATTAACACACGGGGTGGTTATAAGAAAGAATCATCATGCATAACTCATTGGGGAGGGAAAACAGCACGGTGCGTAAGGTCCTAGGTTCAGATCCCACCTACGCCACATAGCTGTGTGACCCCAACTTTCTGAAGTCTCAGGGGCGATTCCCACTGGAGGAGAAACGCGTTTCAGCCACACGGGGGCGCTCCTCTCCTCTGAGAAGCGTTGCAATGGGCAAAGGGCACACACAACCAGGGCAAGTTGAAAGATTCAGAAGTTTGGAAGCAAAAATGCAATCAACTTTCTCATCCAGACCCAAAATCTCCCACCCAGGTTTTCCAGGAGCCTCTGGGCACAGAGCCAGCGGCCTGGCCTTGAGCAGCTCGCCCTGGGAGGTCCTGGCATGGTGGGCAGGCTGGGAACCGCCTTACCTGACTGCTGGTGGAGACACGGAGTTTGTAAGCCAGAGTAAGCAGAGCTGTGGCGGTGAACGATGCCAAGAACAGCGAGGTCCCCGGGACAAGGACGCGCTTACTCCTGCAGGGAGAGGACACGGAGGAGGACCCTTCAGTGTCCCTCACCGCGACAAGCCGAGGGGCTCCAGCTGGCCTTGCTTTTGAGGGAGGGGCGGGGTGCCTGGCAGAATGGGGGACCCCGGGCTGGGGTGGGAGCGCCTGGGGTGCCTCTGATCCTGACCATTTACTAGCTGTGCGGCCCTTGACTGGGCCTGGAACTTGAGTGTCTTCGTGGAGACAGGGATAGTAACAACATCCTTGCCTGCCCCATCCAGAAGCTTCTGTGCAGCTCCAAATGGGCCCAAAGCCTGGGGAATGTCCCTTGTCATCTACCAAACACTGTATGGACATAGGTGGTGGCTGATTTAGGAGGGAAATGAGTTAGTCAAGTCAGGGAGGGACACAAAGTGAACACTCCAAGGACGGGAGGGAGGATGAAGTAGGAAGGGGACCCTGGTGTCCCCGCCCCCCAACCTGGAAGCACAGCCCAAGACAAATGTCTGGGTGTGGACAGTTCATGTGGAAATGGGAATCAGGCACAGGGAAAGTCAACACAAGATGTGCTAGGGAGGTGGACAACGCCCAGTTCTTCCAGAATGTTCTGCAGAGCCTTCTGAACCGTACGTCAGACTGGCCTGGGGATGAAAGACAGAAGTATTTTCCCAAATGTCTTCTATTCCCCATGGGTCAGGAGTGGCCTCACACAAATTAATGCCTTCACACCTTGGGATTATGCATGTGTAAGTCCAGGAGGCTCCCTGAAGGAGCCCAGGCTGGAATACTGAGAGGTTCTACGGCAAGAAAGAAGAGCTTTGAGGACACAGGTTCTGAGCGAGGCGCTGTTTGGTTGTAGCTGCTCGGAACTGTAAGGGGTTGGGACTACGAGGATCTACAGTGGTGTACAAATGTCAAACACAGGTGTCTCAGTTCTTAAAACGTCGTTTATCATTATGATCCAACAGCCCCAAAGAGATTCATGTCCTCTGACCCAATCATTCCTTTCAAGGAAGTGCATTCTAAAGAAACGCCAGAGTTGGAGGCCAATGGTCGCCCTGGATACATTCATCGGGCCATTATTATGAAAGCATTAACAGTGGCAATTATCTGAGTATTTAACAATGGGAGAAGGTCTAAGTACATTATAGTTCAGTCATGAAACGGAATGTTAGGCAGACGTTACAATTGCGTTTACTTAAAATACCATGGGAAAATGTATCTATCACAAGACTATTAAAAGAAAGATAATAACATATGCAGAATGTATAAAAAGTTGGGCAGAGCCAGGCGTGGTGGCCCATGCTTGTAATCCCAGTACTTGGGAGGTGGAAACAGGAGGATCGCAGGTTCGTGGCCAGCCTCAGCTACTTAGTGAGGTCCTCTGCAACTTAGTGAGACCGTGTTTCAAAATGAAAATGGGGCTGGGGGTGTAGCTCAGAGGTAAAATGCCCCTAGTACCAAAAAAAATTAAAAAATTAAAGTTGGGCAGGAAAAAAAGTATATGTATATGTATGCAGAATGTATAAAAAGTTGGGCAGAAAAAATATGAGAAAGACAAGCACTGAAATATTAGCAGGAAATTCATCTCGCCTTGAATGACAAGGCACTGGGGTCAATATGTTCCCTTCTCTTAATCCTAATATTTTCCAATGTTTCCTAAATGAAACAAGTAGTGTAACAAGAAAGAATAATAAATCTCTTAAAATAGGGCATGAGCAATCCACAAACTATAAATCTCCCCATGAATTATTGAGGCCAGAAAGCGTTTCTAAAACTAACAAAAATTAAGGTGATAAATATCCAACGTGGGAAGGCAGGTACGCTGATACGTGGCCAACGGTGCTGTAAATTACTTCACTCTTTCCAGAGAGCAATCTCACAGCACGAAACATTACCACAAAATTGTTCCTACCCTCTGACCCAGTAATTCCACTTGGAAATATGCCCCGGAGGAAAGAACTAGGCGAGAGAGGAGTGTGTTCAAAGGCATTCATTGCGGGCCGTTTCTAATCATGAAAAATTGGACACAATCTAGATGCCCAGCCATAAAAATAATCTATAAATCCTCAAACTGACAGCTATGCAAGTTATGTCAATATGTGGAAATGTTTCTAGGAACAGTTGGAAGAGAAAAAGCTGAGCAGTAGGTATTATATACATGTGATTATACCCCTGCAAAAATGTACTGTGTACTGACTTGCACACAATGAAGACTGAAAGATTGAAGAAGGAGAACAGTGGAGAATGGTGTGCCTCTTTTTCTGGGTGGTTAATTTCCTAAATTTTCTTTTTTCTTTTTTTTTATTTTTTGTGTGGTGCTGGGGATTGAACTCAGGGGCGTTCTACCTCTGAGCTACACCCCCAGCCCTATTTTATTTCTTAGTTTAAAACAGGGTTTCAGAATTGCAGAGGGCCTCACTAAAGTTGCTGAGGCTGGCCACAAACCTGTGATCCTCCTATCTCAGCCTCCCAAGTACTGGGATTACAGGTGTGCGCCACCACACCCGGCTTAATTTCCTAAATTTTATTTTTAATGTGCTTTTATTGGTGCATTATAGTCTCACATCACAATGGAAATCAAATTGACATTAACATACGTGCACGCAGCACTTGGTGCCCCCATCCCTTCCCCCAACACAGAGTACCAAGACTGACATTGGTATATTCTCATATGTAAATATGGTCAATGGTAGAAATTCCATTAATGAACTTCCTAAATTTTAAAAAGTGGCTCTACACAGAATGGAGTTTCAGAAAAGTTTCAGGAAAGAGATCACTCAGGGAGGAAAACTTGTCCCGATGAGACTCACTTTCCATGGACAGAGATGATCACCAGTGTTATAAGATGGAACTGGAAGTCAGTGGCAAGGTACCAGGTCCAGTCATTGCATTGAAAAGAGAAAAACGGGGTGACCTCTTCCCTTTAGGTACCAGGTCAGGTCTGCTTCACATTGTCCCACCAGCCTAGACTGGGGGGAAGAGCTCAGTAGGCAGTTTTGGGGGGCCAGGGGACTGGCGTGGGAAAAGAAAGACATTTGAGTTAGGCATATTTCACCTCCCTCGTCTCATCAATATTTGGAACAAGCCTGGATGGTAGGATTATTATTATTGCTGTTTTACAACAGGGAGATTTGGACACGTTTCCTCTTTGGTTTGTCAAAGCCAGTAATAGCTAGTTTCCTAGGACCCTGGTGGGAACTGAAGTCCTCACGTTACAGGAATGTAGGAGGTGATTATCATTATGGTGCAGTTGGAATTCAGAGGACTGGGCTGTTCTCTCTCCCTGCCTGGTCCCCACCCCCAGCTCTGGGTGGAAAGCATGTGTTCATTTGGAACCCAGGCCTGGCTCCAGATGTACTTGGGTGCAAGCCCCAGCATTCCGTGCAAAACTGACATGGGACGTCTGGCCAAAGCTGCCTGGTTGCAGACTGTCCGTGCTTGTGCGGAAACAAGGCAGTTGCTTCTATTTTTCCTTCAATGTGAGGAAATTCCTGGGGCAGTTCTCCTGTTCCTTGGACCTCAGGGTCCAAGGGGTTCCAGATTTCTGCAACAGAAGGAGCAGCTTTAAGCCACCCTAAGACACGCACAGGGACAGTCACCCCTCAGTAGCACTACGGTTAAAGAAAAACTAGCCAGGTATGGTGGCACACGTTTGTAATCCCAGTACTTGGGAGGTTGAGACAGGAGGATTGCAGGTTTGAGGCCAGCTTCAGCAACTTAGTGAGGCCCTCCGCAACTCAGTGAGACCCTGTTTCAAAATAAAAAATAAAAAAGGGCTGGGGATGTAGCTCAGAGGTAGAATGCCCTGGTTTCTATCTGCAACTTAGTGAGACCCTGTTTCAAAATAAAAATTAAATAGGGCTGGGGGTGTAGCTTAGAGGTGAAATGCCTTGGTTCCATCCCCAGTGCCACAAAAAAATAAAAAATGAAAATAAAGCCAGGCGTGGTGGCACACGCTTGTAATCCCAGTACTTGGGAGGCTGAGGCTGGAGGATCCGGGTTTGTGGCCAGCCTCAGCTACTTAGTGGGGCCCTCCGCAACTTAGTGAGACCCTGTTTCAAAATAAAGAATAAAAAATAGGGCTGGGGGTGTAGCCCAGAGGTAAAATGCCCCTGGGTTCAATCCCCAGTACCGCAAAAAAAAAAAAAAAGAAAATGAAAATAAAAAGCTGTCATGGTGGGAAAGTGTGAGTGGCAGCTTGAGGGCCCTGGTACCCTTACTTCAGGGGATCTAAGGTGGGTGTCACCTCCAAGAGGCACCTGGTTCCTGTCCCCACCAGTGATTCCCACGAATAGCCCAAGCCAGTCTGCTGGGCAAACAGTCTATCCGTGGTGATGTACAACCTGTCAACTGGGCACTGGCCATCGTGCTAGTAAGTGGTTATGTGCAATAATTAGGCAACTGCCACACCTTGGACATTCTGTTATTTGGTTCAACTTTCAAGACATATGAGGAATTAGTGACATGGCTTAAAGACAGCTATTCACTTTCTTTCACTCCGAGTTCCTTATGAGGACGCTGGGACTTTGCAGAACCCATGGCATATGCAGATCTTGTCGCTCTGAACCAGGTAGGTCAGGTCTGGCTTAGAATTGAATAGAATTCACCTGGTGACAGTGTTGTGGGGTTCCAGTCCAGTATAGGTGCTCTATGCGCAAGGTGAAGAAAGGGTCCTTTCCTGTGGGGCGGGCAGAAGATATGGATGGGCACAGGAGCCATGGTGGAGCAGGGACAGCCAACCTAAGACATGCACAGGGACAGTCACCCCTCAGTAGCTCTACTATACCCCCGGAGTAGAATGGCACAGTTGCACCCTGTGACAGTTAATCTAATTTGTCAACTTGACCAGATCATGACACACCCAAGATCATGTGACTTTGGGTGTGTAACAGCAGATTAAACAGAAAGTCCTGCCCTAAATGTAGGCAGCAGGGTTCTGATAGGTGCAGGACTTAGATAAAAGAAGGAGAAAGTCGCGTAGAGGGATGCGCGACTCTTTCTGAAGAAAACGCATCTGCTCTGGTCTGAGATCCTCGGCCACCAACTTCACCATTTCTCTGAAGAGCTTCTTGATCTTCTGCTCTCGTCTGAGATCGTCGGTCTCCAGCCCTTCGAACTGAAACTTCACCATCGTTTCTCTGAAGAGCTCTTAGACCGCTCGACCAGCTACTGGTTCCTCTGACTCTCCACGTGCAGTCGGAACTTGGGACTACATTGTAAACTGATCTGATAAATCCCTTTTTCCATATACTCATTCTGTGAATTCTGTTAGTCTAGTGAACCCTGACCAATACATGCCCCATGGCGACGGAACCCGGGTTGACTCTGGCAAAGTTCTCCAGGCCACGTGACTGAGCCCCCGTTTGACCTAGCCATCCCTGCAGGGACAACAGAAACTCACCGCCGTTCCAAGAGACACGAAGTTGTTTAGCAGTAGCAGATTGGTCCACCACGCTTGCCGGCAGTTATCCCAGAGGAATTGGGCCACTTCCCAGACAGGTCCCCAGGGAACCCGAGAGAACAATCCAACCAGAAAGCACACTGAATAGAGGTGGAGAGGCTGCAGCCTGGCGGGCGAGAGAAGGTGACTCCGCAAGGGCTCCATTCCGGCCCCTCGGTGGGCACGTGGCGGGGGCAGGGGGATAAGATGCTCTACAGCAGGATGTCCTGGAGGGCTGCCACCTCCCCACACGTCTCAGGCACTCATGCATTCGGGGGTCAGGGGTCACTGCTGTTGGGGTCTATGGGGGCAAAGAAAACACGGCCCGACAGCAGGGAACAGGCTTTATTTAGGAATAAAACCTGGAAGGAGTCATCTGACCAGGGAGAGAGCCCACGAGAGTCAGAAACCCCGCCTCCTTACAGGCTCAGGGCTTTTTACCGGGCAAGGAAGGGGGAGGTACAGGAGTAGTCGTGTAAGCCGCTGGTTGGTGTGCTAGTGGCCAGGTCATCTCAGGCAGGACAATGGTCTGGGGGCGTTTCTCTTTCTTTGTTCCTTTGTTCTCCGTCTTCCTCTGGCATGACCTCATGGCCAGACCTCACAGTCAGACCTCACAGTGCCCACAACTGCCAAGCACCTATAATTGTGCTGCCCCAGTGCTGAGTCAAAAAAATTGTTATTTATTCAGTAAGCCATATGTAGTATGTATCAACCACTGCAATAGAAACTTTTTTAAAAATTTTTATGGTACTGGGGATTGAACCCAGGGGATTGAACCTCCGAACTACATCCCCAGCCCTATTTTGTTTTGAAACAGGGTCTCACTAGGTTGATGAGAGTCTCACTACTTTCTGAGGCTGTCCTCAAACCTGTGATCCTCCTGTCTCAGCCTCCCAAGTACTGGGATTACAAGTATGTGCCACCAGGCCTGGCATGTGATAGACGCTTTTGAGACATTTCTAAACCTCAAACAATCCCATCAGGTAGCTATTACCTCCGTTTTACTAATAAGGAGATTATAGCTCAGAGACGTTAGGGTGATTTGCCCAGGGTCACTGAACTATGCAACAACACTGAAATCTGACACCAGTTCATGTCCTCTCTTATGCGGCCTCACTTGAGGAAACGCCTTTCCTCCATCCCTCTATCCCTCTTCCCCTCTCATGCTTCAGTGCCCATCCCTCCTCCCTTCTTCCTTGTCCCTCCCTCCTTCCCTCTGCCCTCCTTCCTCTGTCCCTTTCTCCTTCCCTCCTCCCTCCTTCCCTTTCTTCCCTCCTTTCCTTCCTCCCTCCCTCCCTCCCTCCCTTCTTTCCTTCCTTCCTTCCTTCCTTCCTCCCTCCCTTCCTCCCTCTTTCCTTCCTTCCTTCCTTCCTTCCTTCCTTCCTTCCTTCCTCCCTCCCTCCCTCCCTCCCTCCATCCCTCCTTCCCTCCCTTCCTTCTTCTCTTCCTTTTTTCCTTCCCCTCTTCCTTCCAGGCAGGATTCGAGGCAGCTACAAAGCTGATGAATGAGGCCCTCAGTGTCTGGACCAGAACAGCTCAATAGAAACAGAACATAAGTCCCATCTGCCACCCATTTGGCTTTTTCTAGTATGGGGCGGGGCGTTTTAAAAGTAAAAATGAGCCGGGCGTGGTGGCGCACGCCTATAATCCCAATACTTGGGAGGCTGAGACAAGAGGATGGCAGGTTCGAGGACAGCCTCAGCAAGTAGTGAGACTCTCATCAACCTAGTGAGATCCTGTTTCCAAATAAGAAATAAAATTGGGCTGGGGATGTAGCTTGGAGGTAGAATGTCCCTGGGTTCGATCCCCGGTACCACAAAAATAAAAATAAATAAATAAATAAATATTACGTTTCGGGATAGCTGGCATGGTGGCGCACATCAGTAATCCCAGTACTTGTGCGGCTGAGACAAGAGGATCACAGGTTTGAGGACAACCTCAGCAAGTAATGAGACTCATCAACCTAATGAAACCCTGTTTTGTAACAAAGAAAAAATAGGGCTGGGGGTGTAGCTCGGAGGTAGAATGCCCCTGGGATCAATCCCCGATACCACAAAAATACATAAATAATAAATAAATTAAATAAATAAATAGAAATTACCTTTGGGGCTGGGGTGTAGCTAGGTAGTAGAATGAGTGCTTAGCATATGCAAGGCCCTGAGTTTAATTCCCAGTACCACAAAAAATAAAAGACTATGTTGAGGAATTCAGAGTAGCTTTCACTGGGGCAGAGCACAGTGGCCCCACAGCACATCCAACATCTGGGTGAGGGGCCGGGGCTGGGTGAGGTGTGGAGATGGGAACAGGCTGGACCAGGAGTACATCCACTTAAAGGTCCCCCTGCCCAGCAGAAGGTGGATCAGCCCCAGGCCTCTGCTCTGCACCCAGGGATGGAGCTATTGGCTCCCTGGCCTCCTCAAAGGGGCAGCCTCCTGCAGTGTCCACTGGACATTAGAGGAGCGGGGATGGGATTGCAGATCAATGTCAGAGAGAAGAAGCAGGCACCGCGTCAAGACACACTTCCCCGACCCGCTCATCTGCAGGTTGGCTTGGGCAGCAGCCTCCCTGGGGCCCAGCCTGTCTTGCTAGCGGTCCGCCCACAGGCCTGCAGCTGCTCCTGCAGCTTCTGCCCCCCCCCCTCACCCCAGGCTTCCTTCCCACAAGCATCAACGCCATCAGGACAGAGTATCCCCTCACCCCCAGCGCATCCCCACCCCTTCTGCCCCCCCTCCCTGGGGCTTGTTAATGAAGGCTCTGAATGCATCCCTGGGCCCCAGTGGGGCTGGACCAAGGCTGTAGGATGGGGGGGGGGGGTGAGTAGCAAGGCCACAGGAATAGTGCCAGAAATGAGATTTCTACTTTTGCCTAAATTTTTCACATGAACAAAAATCATATGACTCCTCCTGTTTCCTTTTTCTTTTTTTTTTTTTTTTTTGG
>PVJS01023987.1:0-29068 GCA_004027185.1 Glis glis
CGATGACCACGCCCCGCGCAGACCACGCCCCGCCAAGACCACGCCCCCAGGCTGGCTGGAAGGGGTCCGCGAGGGGCGCCGCGACAGCCGCCGGGGCACCGCCCGAGCAATCCCGGGAGGGCGGCCCCGCGCCGTCGCGCTTCTTCAACAGTTCGTGCAATTTAACCGAGCGGAGTCTTTTGCTCGAAAATGTTATTCGTGTTATTGTCATCGTCTCTTTTGATACTGCTGTCGTCATCGTCATTAGCTGTTTGGCCTCTGCAGAGACCCAGCAAGCAGGTGGCCCCTCTGAGGGCGCCCTGGCGTTGACAGTACACTCCGGACTTGATCCTTGCGGGGGCCCGCAGCAGAGCCACGCTTCGCGCAGCCCAGGAGTTGGTGTGATAAAAAGGTTATCGTTAAATATAACCCCAATACACAAAGCTACATAAAACCAAGGCACAGCCGGGCGTGGTGGCGCACACTTGTAATCCCAGTACTTGGGAGGCTGAGACCTGAGGATCGCAGGTTCACGGCCAGCCTCAGCTACTTAGTGAGACCCTGTTTCAACATAAAGAATAAAAAATAGGGCTGGGGGTGGAGCTCAGAGGTAAAACGCCCCTAGGTTCAATCCCTAGTACCCCAAGTATATATATGTAAATAAGTAAAACCAATGCACAGCCTAACGAATTATTCAGACACACGCCTTTCTAACCACTCCCCAGATTTTACACCACGTAACATGGTCTGGCGTGAAACCAAACTTCATCAATAGCCTGGAGAACAGAGTCTGGGAGGGCTTCTCAAAATCGCCCTCCTGTAACTGTCTCAAAAGCCTAAGACCGCCCGCCCACAGCCGTGCCCTCTCCAATAATACATTTGTAAAATTGAAATTCCCCCCAAGTTAAAAATCTTCAATCAAGTGTATGTTTTATTTTTTCAGGGCTGGGGATCGAATCCAGGGCTTTGCACATGTTGGGCAAGCACTCTACCACTGAGCTACCTCCCCAGGCTCAAGTGTATGTTTTTTAAAAAATCTTTTTTTTTTTTTTTTTGGTGGTGCTGGAAATTGAACTCAGGGGCATTCTACCTTTGAGCTACACCCCCAGCCCTGTTTTATTTTTATTTTTAAACAGGGTCTTGTTAGGTTGATGACGGTCTTATTACTTGCTGAGTCTGTCCTGGAACCTGCAATCCTCCTGTCTCAGCCTCCCAAGTACTGAGATTACAGGTGGGCACTACCACACCACTGAGCTTAAAAAAATCTTAATACAAAGATAAAACAAATATATAAGCATAAAAATAACAAGTCAATCAATCAGGAGATTAAATAGCGTGATAAGGTGCACCTTGGGGTGAGGAATGGGAGGTATCTAAAGACTTAAAAATAGCCAAGGAGCCAGGTGTGATGACACCGGCTCGCCTGTAATTACAGTACTTGGGAGGCTGAGGCAAGAGACTGTCAGGAGAGGCAACCAAGACCCTGTCTCAAAATAAAAAAGGGCAGGGGGGGTGTGGCTCAGTGGTAGAGTGTCTCTGGGTTCAATCCCCAGTACAACCCCCCCACACCAAAACACACATAAAGTAGCCAAGGATTGGATGGGTTGTAAGGCTGGGTCCTGGACACCTGGTCTATCCTCACTGTGGGTCTCCAGTACCTAGAATAACACCGGGCACTTACTAGGTGCCAGAAATGTATGTATGTATGTATGTATGTATGTATGTAGATGTGTGTATGATTCCAGGAAAGAAAAATGTGTATAAAATCACCCCAAACAGGCTTTTCCTGCAGAACAATTTCACCCAAAGTCATTCCTTCCAATAGCTAAAATGACATGGTCTGTGAAATGCCTTGGAAAGAAAGAAACCATTATATGTCCACTGTTTTCCCATTTTAAAAGCCCTTTCACATGCATTCGATATCTTATTTTTGAGACTGAAAGCAATTCCGTGAGAAAGGCAAGGCTGGGCAGGACTGAAGGACTGTTCAAAGGTCACAGATCAGTCCATACTGGTAAGAGGAGGAAGTACCATGTGAACTGTAAAAGAATTTCAATCCTGCTGACCCCGTGGAACTGGATTCTTGGTTTATCTTGACAGTTTTATTGCCCAAGTTTTCACACTAGGACTCCTTTGCCATACATTTATATGCAATATAACTCGAATGCATACAGAACACAATTCAATACAGTGGAGTCAGCCCCCTGCTCATAAGTGCCTTGGTGAACTGGGGCTAGAGAGTTCACCATTTATTGAGCACCCAGGTTCTGTGGTCAGTTGTAGGGATACTTAGAATATAAAATAAATAAGACCCAATCTTTGCTGTCGAGGGGTTTATGGTCAAGTATGGACGATTTGAAAATAAATGAGTGTTTAATTTGTTACGATGGTAGGGAAATAGTCCTGAGCACAGTTAATTCTATTGGGGTAGGGGAAGTCTTCTCAGAGAAGAGAACCTCTGAATAGCTTTATGATGAAAAATATCACATAAGAAAAAAAAATACCAGCTAGCAAAAACTTATGGGAAATATTAAATATCAAATGCAAAAGTGTAAAGAATAGTATAATGAACTACCATGCACCCATTACTCAGCTTCAACGGTAGTCATACCATGACCAGTTTTCTCTATTCGTGCCCTTACCTTCTTTCCTTCCCTGGATTATTTTGAAACAAATCACAAGCAGCAAACTATTTCACCCATAAGTATCTCACTATGCATCTCTAAATGAGGTCTATCTTAAAAAAATAATCATATAATTACATATCTTTTAACATTAATTTCTTAATATCTAGACAGTGTTTAAATTTTCCCATAAATGTTTTATATAATTTATTTCTTCAATTCAGAACCCACTTTACATTTGACTAAAGTCTCTTATGCCTTTTTTTCTTTCCTTGCACTTTATATGTTAAAGAAATGGATACTTTTTGTCTGGTAGTTTCCTGTATTTTGTATTTTGTTCATTGCATCCCTGTGGTGTTGTTTAACATGTGCTTCTACCCCTGTATTTCCCACAAACTGATAGAACTAGAGGCTTGATCAGACTTAGGAAAATACAACCCATAATGAGGAGAAAAGTCAATTAGACCCAAACTCAGAATTATCATAGATGTTACAATTAGTAGGTAAGGACATTAAAACAGTTACTCTAACTATATTCCAAATGTTTAAAAAAGTACAGAAGAGACAGGGAAGATATAACAAAAGACCTAAATTGTACTTCTATAGCTGAAGTCTATCTGAGATTAAAAAACACATTGGGTGTCCAGGGATGTAGCTCAGTGGTAGAGCACTCATCCAGCATCCACAAGTCTCTGGGGCCAATCCCCAGCACCAAAAAAAAAAAAAGAAAGAAAAACAACAAACATACAAAAAAATGAAACACTGACTCAGATCAATGCCAAATTAGACATTGCTAAACAAAAGATTAGTGAACTTGGAGCAACAAAAATAGAAATCATTAAACGAAACATTCAGAGGAAAAAAAAAAGAGATTTAAAAAAAGAAAAGAATATCAATGAGATGTAGAACAAGTAGAAGTCACCTAACATATATATGTAAAAGGAATCTCCAAAGGAGAGGGATGGGGACAAGAAATATTTGAAGAAGTAATAGTCAAAAGTCTCCCAATTTCATGAAAACTATACACAGTCATCCCTTGCTATCCACTAGGGATTGCTTCAAGGACCTCTCTCTCCCCCATACCAAAACCCACAGATGCCCAAGTCCCTTATATAAAATGGGAGAGTACTTACATATCACCATCATACAACCTTTTGTATATTTTAAGTCATGTCTAGATTACTACATAGTTGTTAAACTGAGTTGTTAAGGGGATAATGACAAGAAAAAGTCTATGTATATTCAGTACATATATAATTTTTTTTCTGAATATTTTCAGTCTGTTGACTGCGTGGATGCAGAGCCTGCAGGTATGAAGGGCCAATTGTACTTATAGATCTAAGATCAACAGACTTCCAGAAAATAAAAAGAACATTAAAAACTTTGGTGAGATAGAAAACAACTAAGTGGGGTGTGGTGGTGCACGCTTGTCATCCCAGTACTTGGGAGGTTGAGATGGGAGGATCCAGGTTGGCGGCCAGCCTGAGCTACTTAGTGAGGCCCTCTGCAACTTAGTGAGACCCTGTTTCAAAATAAAGAACAAAAAATAGGGCTGGGAGTGTAGCTCGAAGGTAGAATGCCCCTGGGTTCAATCCCCAGTACTGCAAAAAAAAAAAAGGAAAAAAAAAAAAAAGAAAACAACTACAGCCCGATCAGCAGATGAAAGACTCAAATAAATAAAACAATATCAATAGTCATACTAAATGTAAATGGGCTGAATGCTCCCAATTAAAAGACAAAGATTAGTTGGGCATAGTAGTGTGAGCCTGTAATCCCAGTACTTGGAAGGCTGAGACAGGAGGATGGCAGCTTTGAGACCAGCCTCAGCAACATAGAGAGACTCTCAGCAACCTTGTGAGACCCTGTTTCAAAACAAAAGGGCTGGGGGGGGTGTGTGGCTCAGAGGTAGAATGCCTCTGGGTTCAATCCTTAGTACCCCTCACCCCCAAAATACTACAAAGATTGCCCGGTGTGGTGTCACACATCTGTAATATATAGATAGATAGATAGATAGACAAACAGACAGACAGACAGACAGACAGATATAGATAGATAGATGATAGATAGATGATAGATAGATGATAGATAGATGATAGATAGATATAGATATAGATATAGATATAGATATATGGAACAAGAATAGGAGCAAGGAGAAATAGTCGAATCCATGATTACAACTGTGGATTTCAATACCCTTCTCCTCATAACACATAGACAGGAAATCAGCAAAGATACAGAACACTATCAAGCAGCAGCAACCCCAAATTGACATTTATAAGACACTCCATCTAATAAAAGAATTCACATACTTTTCAAGCACCCATAAAACATTTACCAAGATAGATCCAATTTAACGCCACAAAACAAATCTCAAATTCAAAAGAATTCACGTCACACAAAGTATGGTGTCTGACCATGATGGAATTGTATTAGAAGCCAATAACATATCCGGAATTTAATCTCTCCCCTTCCCCTAGCTCCCAAACCTGCTCCTCTTTCCACATTCCTTTCTCATCTTAGGTGAAGTTCCCAATAATGACTTAGTCACCTAAACTAGAAATTCTCTTGTTTTATTAAACTTTTATTGACACATAAAAATTGTACATGTTTTTGGAATCCCAAGTAGTGTTTCTATACATGTATACACTGCATAATGTTTAAATCAGGGTAAGTATATCTATCTCTTCATATAATTTCTTTGTAGTGAAAACATTTAAATTCCTTTCTTTCAGCTTCTTTGAAATATACAGTACATTATCATTATCTATAACCACCCAACTGTGCGATAACACACCAGAATTTTTTTCTCCTCTCTAGCTGTATCTTAGCACCCATCAGCAAACCTTTCCCTGTGTCTCCTTCTCTACTGCTACTCTCCCCAGCCTCTGGTAACTACTATCATACTCCCAATTTCTGTGAGACCAACTGTTTTAGATTCTACATAAGAGTGAGAGTGTGTGGGATTTGCCTTTCTGTGTCTGGCTTATTTCACTTAACATGATGTCTTCTAGTTCTATCCATATTGTCACAAATGACAGGATTCCATCGTGTGTGTGTGTGTGTGTGTGTGTGTGTGTGTTTGTGTTAGTTACTGGGGATTGAACCTAGGGGCATCCTATCTCTGAGCTATAGCCCCGGCCCTATTTTATTTTATTTTTGAAACAGGGTCTCTCTAGGTTGCTGAGAGAGAGCCTTGCTAAGTTGCTGAGGCTGGTCTTAAACTTATGATCCTCCTATCTCAGCCTCCCAAGTACTGTTATAATAGGTGTGTGCCACCACGCCCATCTGATTGTATCCTTTTTATGGCTGAATAATATTCCATTGTGTGTGTATGTGTGTGTGTACTACATTTTCTTTATCCATTCCTCAGTCGATGGACACTTTAGTTTGTTCCTAGTGAATGGTTCCTTGGCGATTGTGAATGGCTCTTCAATAAACAGGGGAATACAGATATCTCTTGTGCATACTGATTTCATTTCCTTTGGATATATACCCAGTAGCGGGATTACTGAATCATGGTAGTTCCAGATTCAGTTTTTTTCAGGAGCCTCCATACTGTTTTCCATTCAGCATTTAAGCCAGAAATTCTTAATTCCTTCTGTTCCCTCATCTCTATCATGCAACAAATCTCCAAGTTCTGCTGGCTTTTCTTTCAAATCATTTCTCAGATTTGTTCCGTTTTCTTGGTTTCCATTAGTGCAGCCTCAGTTCGGATCATTACCACGATCAGCACCAGAATAATATTCTGTTTGGTAACGACACTGCAATTTGCTTATTCGTTCATTTGCTAATGGCTATGTAGGTTGCTCTCAGTTTTGGCAATTGGGAACAAGGCTGCTATGAACAGTCGCATCCATTCTTCGTATGGATATATGCCTTCATTTCTCCTGGGCATGTATCTAACAGTGGTCATATGGTAACTATGCTTAAAGTGCTAGATTTTCTTTGACCCTTAAGGAGATGTGTGTGTGTGTGTGTGTGTGTGTGTGTGTGTGTGTGTGTCTGTCTGTCTCTCTGCATTGGGGCAAGTTAACCTATCATCATTTATCCATTTGAGTATAGGTGAGGCAGATTTTCTGAACACAGAAAGATAAAACAAAAGCACTTAGAGCCACTTTTGTTTACTTAGAGTTAGATTTATTTAAAGTATCTAATTTTTAATTTTTTTTTTTGGTGCCAGGGATTGATCCCAGGGGCATTCTACCTCTGAGCTATCCCCCCATCACTATTTTATTTTTTATATGGAAACAGGGTCTCACTAAGTTGCTGAGGCTGTCTGAACCTGTGATCCTCCTGTCTCAGCCTCCCAAGTATTGGGATTACAGACGTACGCCACCATGCCTGGCTTAAATTTTTTTTATTAGACATTTAAGCTTAACTTTAAATCTTACAAGTTTATCTATAAATAGAGTACTCTGTTATAACTTAAAGTTAGTTTATGAATATGATAAAGTTCCTAAACATTTATTTATTAACTTGACAAAATTTTTAGATTTTCCAGCTATAACTATCAATGATGTATTTTATTCTCAAAAGCACTTCAAGTGCTCAACAAGCAAGTTTACCAATCTAATAAACCGATATTCCTAAGCACTTAAACTCTATTTACAAACCTAATAACTCAAAAGTTATAGATTTAGTACCTCAGATTCTCTGAAAACTCACCCAGTTTATAAACATAATCAATCCAACTTCTCCACATCTCAAATTTAAATCCCCAATCTACCATCAATTAAGTTCATTTAAACATTTCAAATTAAAATCACAAGTCTAAATTCAACAGTTCAAATACCCCATCTGTCAAACAAAATGCACCCAAATTGCCAAGATGATTAAAAAAAAATAACTTATTCTTGAACTCAACACAAAAAAGTGTTAAATTTAAGGTTTGAGTCACTTCATTCTCGCTCAGTGTCTGCAAAAGGTTGGCTTACAGAAAAACTTAGCTCAAGTGGAGAACCATAAATAATACTTCATACATAGTTTAGCATTTGAAGTTAAAGGATTAGAACATATAAATATACATTCATGTGCCATACGTACCCTTTCTTTCGCTATGAATCTATTCATTAGAATCCCAAGACATTTTTGTCTCATGAACCATCCTCGTGGTGTGTCCTCTACAATTTCCAGTTTGGATTATGTTAAAATGGAGCAAAAACTTTTAGCCACTGTAAAGTAAAAGAAGAAAGCTGGGTGTGGTGGCACATGCCTGTAATCCCAGTATTGGGGAGGCTGAGACAGGAGGATTGAAGTTTCGAGGCCAGCTTCAGCAACTAAGTGAGGCTCTCTCCAACTTAGTGAGACCCTGTTTCAAAATAAAAAAATAAAAGGGGCTTGGGGTATACCTTGCAGGTAGAATGCCCCTGGGTTCAATCCCCAGTACCACCAACTCCTCCCCCTCAAAAAAACTAAAGTAAATGAAGAGTGATTTTAGATTTTTACTAAAACAGCAATCTTTCATAGCTGTTTCATAAGTTGTTTTTTTTTTCAGAGTTGGGGATTAAACCCAGGGCCTCAAGCATGCTAGGCAAGCAGACACTCTCCTACTGAGCTTCAACTCCAGCCCCTAAATTTTATTTATTTTTGCATTGATATAATATTTGTACATCTTTATGGAGCACAGTATGATAATTTGATACATGCATACAATGTGTAATGATCAAATCATGGGTAATAATCACTACTATCTCCTTGAACATTAATCATTTCTATGTGTTGGGGACTTTTTACTCTTCTAGTTATTTTGAAATATATCATATATTGCTGTCAATAGTGGTTACCTTGTAGTGCTATAGAAAACCAGAATGAATTCCTTCTATCATCCACTTTTAGTTTAAAAAAATTTTTAAGCATTTTGTTAAATACCCATGAATCCATACTGAGATAAATTGACTTGCCAGGTGTGGTGGTGTGCACCTCTCAGGTATTTGGGAGGCTGAGGCAGGATGATCACTTGGGCCTAGGAGTTTGGGGCCAGTCTGGGTAACATAACCAGACCCCATCTCAAGAAGAAAAATAAGATTGAATAATAATTATCTGAAGGAGAAAAACCAAATGTCCCATGCAGCAGAATTCCAAATAATTTACTCAGATACTTCTCTCCCAGGGAGGGAAACATAACTCTCTACTCTATAGGTTTAAGTTGCTTCTAAAGTAACTTCCTTCCAAAGACAATAGTCTGGGAATGGCAGAAAAACCACCTTATAATAGAGAAACCTGACAAACACTGCCTCTTCCACGTGATCAAAGGCAACATCAACAGTCATAAGTTATGTTGATGACACGCACTCTTGATTTTATGTGATAAAAAATGGCACTTTACTTCTGTGGTCTCCCTCCCAACAACCCATGGGGCCTCCTACAGAATCAGGACTTCTCAAACCTATCGAGGTCACGAAAACAGGGAAAGTTCTTTCTTTCTTTCTTTCTTTCTTTCTTTCTTTCTTTCTTTCTTTCTTTCTTTCTTTCTTTTCTTTCTCTCTTTCTTTCTCTTTCTCTCTCTCTCTCTCTCTCTCTCTCTCTCTTTCTTTCTTTTTTTCTTTCTTTCTTTCTCTTTCTTTCTCTCTCTCTCTCTCTATCTCTCTCTCTCTCTCTCTCGTACTGGAGGTTGAAGCCAGGGGCATTCTACCTCTGAGCTACACTCCCAGCTCCATTTTATTTTTTATTTGGAAAACAGGTTCTTGCTAAGTTGCTGAGAGCCTCACTAAGTTGCTGAGGCTGGCTTCGAACCTGCGGTCCTCCTGTCTCAGCCTCCCAAGTACTGGGATTACAGGCATGTGCCACCACGCCTGGCTAATAATAATGTTTTCGTATTGGTTTAATTGTAACAAATATATCATACTAATGTAAGGTGTTCATAGTAAGAGAAACTGTATGCAAAGTATATAAAAACTACTCTCTGCTTAATTTTTCTATAAGTCAAAAACTATTCTTTTATTTTGTGTGTGTGTGTGGTACTGGGGATGGAACCCAGGGGCATTCTACCTCTGAGCTACACCCCCAGCCCTATTTTTATTCTTTATTTTGAAACATGGTCTCACTAAGTTGTGGAGGGCCTTACTAAGTAGCTGAGGCTGGCTGTGAACCTGAGATCCTCCTGTCTCAGCCTCCCAATTACTGGGAGTATAAACGTGCACCACTACACCTGGCAGTCAAAAACTATTGTAAAAAGTAAAATCTATCTTGAAAAATCAGTTGAGCATATTTGTGTGGCCCAGTATGTGAGTTCTCTCTTCTGTTCCATTGATCTACACGGCCATCCCTCTGCCAATAAAACACTGTCTTGGTTACTATGTGGAATTGTCAGAGGGATCGCTATCTGATAGGTGTTAATATTAGGGATGTATTTGCCCGTGTGTGTGTGTGTGTGTGTGTGTGTGTGTGTGTGTCGTGTGGTACTGAGGATTGAACACAAGGGGGTTCTAACCCTGAGCTATACCCCCAGCTCGATTTTTAAATTTTTATTTATTTTATTTTTTAATTAATTTATTTTTTTGTGGTACCGGGGATTGAACCCAGGGGCGTTCTACCTCCAAGCTCCACCCCCAGCCCCATTTTATATTCTTTATTTTGAAACAGGTCTCACTAGGTTGCAGAGGGCCTCACTAAGTAGCTGAGGCTGGCCATGAACCCTTATCCTCCGGTCTCAGCCTCCCAAGTACTGGGATGACAAGCGTGCGCTACCACGCCTGGAGATTTTTTTAAAATTTTGAAACAGGGTCTCACTAAGTTGCCACGGCTGGCCTCAAAATTGTGATCCTCCTGTCGCTGCCTTCCAAGTATTGGGATTAAAGACGTGCACCACCACACCAGACTTATTTGCCCATTCTTGATTGTTTTCTTTTCTTTTTTTTTTTTTTTGCAGTACTGGGGATTGAACCCAGGGGCATTCTACCTCCGAGCTACACCCCCAGCCCTATTTTTTATTCTTTATTTTGAAACAGGGTCTCATTAAGTTGCGGAGGGCCTCACTAAGTAGCTGAGGCTGGCCATGAACCTGGATCCTCCAGTCTCAGCCTCCCAAGTACAGGGATTACATGCGTGTGCCACCACGCCCGGCTTGATGTTTTCTTATTACTGAGTTTTGAGATAGTGCCAATGTAAGTCATTCTATCTTCAAGCTACACCCCCCAGCCCTTTTTATTTCCTGTTTTGAAACAGGATCTCACTAAATTGTCAAGGCTGGTTTCAAACCTGTGATCCTCCTGTCTCAGCCTCCCAAGTACTGGGATTACAGATGTGTGCCACACTTGGCTTATAGATCCCTTCTTTTTTTTTTTTTTTGCGGTACCAGGGATTGAACCCAGGGGCGTTCTACCTCCACGCTACACCCCCGGCCCTATTTTTTTATACCTTATTTTGAAACTGGGTCTCACGAAGTTGCGGAGGGCCTCACTAGGTAGAGAGAGAGAGAGAGAGAACGACAGGGAGAGAGAGAGCTGAGGCTGGCCGTGAACCCGGATCCTCTGGTCTCCGCCTCCCTAAATACTGGGATTACAAGCGTGTGCCATCATGCCTGGCTTTGGATCCCTTCTTAAAATAATGTTCTAAAATCTATTTTATAAAATGCAGAGGATACAAAAGAAACCAATTATTGAAATAGTTATCAAAATATTAAAACAAATGTGTGGTATATTTATGTTTCTTTATTAACAGATAAATCAAGACCTAGTGACATTTAATTACTACCATAATTTCAAAGTAATGAACAAAAATGATATTTCAAGATCTTTGCAACACACTAAAATTCACTGGAGGTGTGAATTCTACTGGTGACAGTCATCAGTACTACTAACACTGCTGTGGTTTATTACCTACATTAATAAATAAGGAGCCAGGAGCGGTGGCGCACGCTTGTAATCCCAGTATTTGGGAGGCTGAGACCGGGGGATCCGGGTTCGTAGCCAGCCTCAGCTACTTAGCGAGGCCTCTGCAACTTAGCGAGACCCTGTTTTAAAATAAAGAATAAAAAATCGGGCTGGGGGTGTAGCTCGGAGGTAAAATGCCCCTGGGTTCAATTCCCAGTACCACAAAAACAAAACAAAACAACAATAAATAAGGAAATGCTAGATTTTTCAGTTACGGGTCAGTAAAAATAAAGGTGCAGTGTTTTTTTTTTTCCATCTGAGTTGCTGGCTTAATGGAATCTCATTTCTGTTCTATGAGATTCTGCATCCTTTTCATGTTTTATTTATTTATTTATTTATTTATTTATTTATTATTTATCTGGTACTGGGAACTGAACTCAGGGGCATTCTACCTCTGAACTACACCCCTAGCCTTATTTTATTTTTTATTTTGAAACATAGTCTCACTAAGTTGATGAGGGCCTCACCCTCACTAAATTGCTGAGGTTGTCCTCGAACCTGCAGTCCTCCTGTGTCAGCCTCCCAAGTACTGGGATTTCAGGTGTGTGCCACCACACCTGGCCACAACTCTCTTACTTCCACAGTTAATGCTCTGCCTTCGCAGGCCCAGCCTGCTGTTGCAGGTAACTCCCAGGCAGGACAGCCTGCCCTAGTTCCCGAAGGTCTAGACTCTGCATGGGTTGCCCTCTGTGCTTTGTTGCTTTATCTGCCAGGCCTACTCCTTGCTAGCTGCCCCCTCCTTAGGATCCTAAAATTGGTGATATTGGAAAAGCGTTTGCTGCATTCATTCTGAATCTGGGCAGCCCTTCGGAAGTGTAACAATTCGATTTGTTCTCCACTTTCAACCTCTGTAGATCCTACAGGCAAAAAGAACCACACATTTAAATACTACACATAAAGCCGGGCATGGGGGCACACGCCTGTAATCCCAGTACTTAGGAGGCTGAGACAGGAGGATTGCAGGTTCGAGGACAGCCTCAGCAAGTAGTGAGACTTTCATCCACCTAGTGAGACCCTGTTTCAAAATAAAAATAGGGCTGGGGGTGTAGCTCGGAGGTGGAATGCCCCCTGGGTTCAATCCCCAGTAACACACACACACACACACACACACACACACACACACAATGCTACTCATAAAGCAAAATATCAAAGACTTTGCTATGGAAAAGAAACATTCAAGAATATAAACAACATATAATTGGTATTTGTGAAGCTAAACAATGATGGCCATTATTTTATTAAAATGAGGAAAACAAAGTTGGATGTGGTGGCCCACACCTGTAATCCCAGAATGTGGGAGGCTGAGACAGGAGGATGGCAGGTTTGAAGCCAGCCTCAGCAATTTACTGAGGCCCTCAGCAACTTAGTGAGACCTTGTTTCAAAATAAAAACTAAAAAGGGCTGGGGCTGTTGCTCAGAGGTAGAATGCTGCTGAGTTCAATCCCCAGCACCACAAATAATAATAATAATAAGCTGGGCATGGTGGCGCACGCTTGTAATCCCAGTACTTGGGAGGCTGAGACCGGAGGATCCGTGTTCATGGCTAGCCTCAGCTACTTAGTGAGGCCCTCCGCAACTTAGTGAGACCCTGTTTCAAAATAAAGAATAAAAAATCGGGCTGGGGGTGTAGCTCGGAGGTAGAATGCCCCTGGGTTCAATCCCCAGTACTGCAATAATAATAATAATAATAATAATAATAATAGGGACAACTATTGAGCTTCTGCGACATTCTTCTGCTTCATTTCCCTGTCTGGAGACGGCTGTGCAGTGGAGCTCTTGGTGGTGACCACAGGATATGTTTCTTGTCTTCAGCGACGCTGTCACAGTGCTTTTCCTGCTGGGGACTCTTGTTGATTCACCCTGGAGGTCAAGGGCAGCGTTGTTCCAGTTCTCTTGACAAGGTCCCAGGGGACCCGGAGTGGACTGGATTCTGGCCCAGGCCATTTATTCTCGAAGAAATTAGAAACCAGTAGAGTATTGCTCTGTGCCTTCAGGAGTGAGAAATAAACTGGCATGTGACAGGGCAAGGATGTTGATCTCAATCTAGGCAAACTTTTACCTTTATAGGTCTGCGGAGGCCATAAAAATGGAGGCCAGGAGAAGTGCTTGGTAGTAAAGAGAGAGGGTGGGTAGGGGCAAAGGTTGTTTTCATGTGGAGGTCGGATTCTTCTGTGTGTGTGTGTGTGTGTGTGTGTGTGTGTGTGTATGTGTGTATGTGTGTGTGTTACTGGAGATTGAATTCAGGGGCATTCTACCTCCTAGCTACACTCCCAGCCCTGTTTTATTTTTTATTTTGAAACAGGGTCTCACTAAGTTGCTGAGGCTGGCTTCAAACCTGCAATCCTCCTGTCTCAGCCTTCCAAGAACTGGGATGACAGTGCGCCACCACGCCCGGCTCCCTTTGATTATTTCAAAGGGGTTTTGCGTTCCCATTGCTAACCTGAGACTATGTGTGTGACTTAAAATGGCCGGGAGACTTTTCCATTATTTAAGGGTGGACAGGAAAGCTGTGGGACGCTCAGAGTTTTCCTTCGGAGGCGGGGAAGGTGACCTTCATTTGAATAAATGCTACCAGGAATCAGCAGGAGATGAATTCAAGTTGGCTCTGGATTGCCAGGAGTCACGCCTGTTTCACACACCACGTGGAAACCTTTCAACCCGATCCAAGATGCCACCGATACTAAGGCCAACTATAATTTTAGATGCCACTAGGAAATTTTAAAAAAATGCTACTTCTGATTCATTAAAATTAATGCAAAAATCCATGATGAACCAAATGCCAACATTTTAAGTAAAGACAGGATCAGTATTACTGATTTTTCCTTTTGCCCAAGGCTTTAATATGTCTCAGCGTGGCATTGTTACTGATCTTTATTTAAATTTTTGTATTTGATTCAGCATGAGTTTTTTTTTTTGCATTACTTTAAAAATATTGCATTAAAATGTTATTTATCTTGCTCTTGGAGGCTTTTCTTTTTTTTCTTTTTTTTTGTGATACTGGGGATTAAACCCAAGGGCATTCTACCTCCGAGCTATACCCCCAGCCCTACTTTATTCTTTTATGTTGAAACAGGGTCTCACTAAGTTGCGGAGGGCCTCACTAAGTTGCTGAAGCTGGCTTCAAACCTGAGATCCTCCTGTCTCAGCCTCCCAAGTACTGGGATTACAAGAGCACGCCACCACACCCAGGTTTTTTTGTGTGTGTGCTCCACTAAATTTTGCATTTGAGGCAAGTGTTTTTGTTCCCTCACCCACCTCACCTACCACACCCTAGTTCCTCTAAGAGATGGAGATGCAGATCCATAAAAGAAGAAGAGAAGGAACCCAGGCATGGCGGTGCACGCCTGTAATCCCAGTACTTGGGAGGCTGACATAGGAGGATTAAAGGTTCAAGACCAGCTCTAGCAACTTAGTGAGACCCTCAATAACTTAGCAAGACCCTGTTTCAAAATAAAAAATTAAATAGGGCTGAGGGTGTAGTTCAGAGGTAGAACACCCCTGAGTTCAATCCCCAGTAAGTCTCCCCCACAAAAAAATCTTATGGCTTATTTTCTTGCCCATGTAATTTCAGACGGGAAAAATAGTTGCATACACTTTCCTAACCGGAATCCCTTTTAAGTACTTGCTGGAAAATATTAGAGATGATCTCATTGATACCCCCTGATAACACTGAAGAGGGAGCTCTAATCTTCTTTTTAAAAGACTCCAACCTATTTCCTGGGCTGGCAAAAGTTCCCCATAAACAGCTAAACTGCAGCTTTCAGATGCTGTTGATATGAAAGTAGGAAGCAAAAGTCTTCTTGTTTGGATTTTCTCATTTTTGCTACTTAAAGAGATTCCCTCTAGTACCCGTGAAAGTGTAAAAGGAGATTTATGATGCTTGTGTGGAATATAATACCTGCTATATAGCTCTCTACCATTTTCATCATTTCACTTTAACTCTCCTAACATTTCTCACCCGATCCTCAAAACTACCGCAGAGGGTAGACAGGGCAGGGGTGGCCCTGTGTGGGGTCAACCCAAGTCACCTGACCAGTGGTTTATAGAATGGGACCCAGAACTGTGATTGCCAGACTTCAAGGACAGTCCCTCTCCTGTACACGGTGCCACGTGCTTCTGAAGACGTGTGGAGAAACCCTGTGAGTGGCTGCATGTGAGGGATGGCAGCTATAATCGGAGCTGGTTAGCAGCTGATGTCCCCGAGGCTATATCCAGTCTCCTAACACTGCTTCATATTAAACAGGTTTGGGAGTGAGTCACTTGGCAGGCACATTCCGGCTAAGAGATTGCTTCAGCCCTGCTTGGAAAGTCTAGATCCTCCCTTTGCCTGGGGGTAGCAAACTGGATGCGAACCTCAGCTCTAATCTTGCAGGCGCTCTGGGGCTGACTTTGTGTTTCACTCCTGTAATTTCAGGCTTCATTTAGCATTCACCGTTTCCCCCGCCACGCTTACACAGAGTGATACCGGGTTCTCTTCTGCTAACACCCTCAGTCTACACACATTTTCCTTTGTTTGGGCGGTGTTGGAGTAGAAAAGCAGACACGCCCTGTCCAGGAAATTCTTAGGCAAAAAGGGAAAGGAAGCTTTCAATTGCCCAGGTGGGCTGCTCCCTGACACTGGTGTGGGAATTAAAGGGGGTACAGTTTTTATTTTTTTGGTACTGAGGATTGAGCCCAGGGGCATGCTGCCTCTGAGCTCCTCCCCCAGCCCTATTTTTTTATTTTTTATTTTGAAGCAGGGTCTCACTAAGTTGCAGTGGGCCTCACTAAATAGCTGAGGCTGGTTGCGAACCCGGATCCTCTGGTCTCAGCCTCCCAAGTACTGGGATTACAAATGTGAGCCACCATGCCCGGCCAAGGGGGTACAATTTTAATCAGTTCACATAGGGAAGATGGATTTTTTGTTACTTCCTGTCTAGGACCTAGGCTCAGATAGTTCTTGATAATTAGTTTAGGAGCAGGAAAACCAAAACCAAACCAAACCAAACCAAACCAAACCAAAACAACAAAAAACCCTTCTAAGCTCCACTGTCTACCCTTGAGCTAGCGGTAAATTAGGTGGCCTCTCCCTCATTTGCCACCCCACGCCCTACAGCACTTGCAACGTGTTCTGGTGTTATTTTATAGGAAATGTCTGTTTGCACTATTTGAATTTGAGACCTGGAGCATAGGAATCCTGTCTTTTATAATCCCCCAAGCGCTGGGCCACCTTGTGGCCACTTATATCATTGTGTGGCATCCAAGAGTAACACAGAAACCCAACTGCAAAGCAGTTCACAAAGTCTCCAGGAGAGGATAGGCAGAAACTAGGACGTTACACACACACACACACACACACACACACACACATGCACACTCACTCACACTCACTGCTATTATGACATTCTTCACTGCTCTGTGTGCAAAAGTCCATGTATCGACCCATTTGTTCCCAATTTTCTGTCTTTTCTCCTCTCATCTTCCCATCTCCTCCAGACATTGCTCCCCAATGTCCTCCCATTTCTGGTCCAGTTCTTTATTATATGGTCTCCTTTGCTTTTTTTTTTTTTAATGGTACTGGGGATTGAACCCAGGGGCATTCTACTTCCGAGCTACACCCCCAGCCCTATTTTATTTATTATTTTGAAACAGGATCTTGCTAAATTGCTGAGGAGGCTGGCCTCGAACTTGCAATCCTCCCATCTCATCCTCCCAAGTACTGATATTACAGGCATGTGCCACCACGCCCACACCTTTGACTTCTTTTAATACTCTTTTTCACTCATTTTCCTGATCAGCACAACAAAGTTCCAGAGTACATAAACAGAAACCTCGTTAAAAGGGTTCTGAGCTGGGAGTGGTGGCACATGCCTATAACCCCAGTACTTGGGAGGTTGAGACAGTAGGATGACAGGTTCAAGGCCAGCCTCAGTAATTTAATGAGGCCCTCAGCAACCTAGTGAGACCCTGTTTCAAAATAAAAATAGGACTGGGGGTGTAGCTGGGAGGTAGAATGGCCCTGGGTTCAATCTCCAGTAACACACACACACACACACACACACACACACACACACACACACGGAGTGTTGATATAAGGGGAGGAGAAGGCTGTGAATACATATATGTCAATATTTTCGTCCCACTCGTATATATCTTTGTTTCCTCAGCACCTAGCCCGGCATTTGGCACGTGTTAAGTTTTTCAGTAAATGATTGATGAATGAATCAAATCTCCTTAGCCTTTACCCCAATGTACCCTCACAGCTGTTCCCAGGAATGCCGCCTCTTTCAAGGAGAGACGGGCAGATCAATCGTTTTAGTCCCACAAATCAGTGGGATCTGGATATAAAATTCTGGCTGCTTTTAGACCTGCAGGTGGAGGTGTCAGGTTCGCTGTAGCCATCCTCCAGCAGGGAGCGGCGAATCCCTCTTGTGTCCAGGTACCCAGGTCACTGGCATCTCAGGTGATCTGTGTGTGGGGGCAGAAAGCCTTGTCCTCAGGTATCAGCCAAGTGGTGGGGGCTGCATTATACATTTATAATGGCCAGCCCCATTTCCTGAGACTGGGCCTAAGCTCCCATTCTCCCTGCCTCCCATTCCCGTTCCCCCAACCTCTTTTAACCAGTACTCTGTTTACCCCAGTTCTCTCTCTCTCTCTCTCTCTCTCTGTCTCTGTGTGTGTGTGTGTGTGTGTGTGTGTGTATGTATGAGACGGGGATTGAACCCAGGGGCATTCTGCCTCTGAGCTACACCATCAGCCCTATTTTATTCTTTATTTTGAAACAGGGTCTCACTAAGTTGCAGAGGGCCTCACTAAGTTGCTGAGGCTGGCCGCGAACCTGTGATCCTCCTATCTCAGCCTCCCACGTACTGGAGTTACAGGCGTGTCCCACTGTGCCTGGCTTACCCCAGTTCTTTGAGTAGGCACTTCCTGTGGCCCCTCAGACCCTGGCCTGTAACTGGGATGTTACCTTTGACTTGTTTTCTATTGTTGATCCCTTTATGGGCTCGTTTTCCCCCCTATCTCTGACACATTTTTTGCCCTACATTCCTTTTCCTTTTTACAGTCTCCTAGCAACCGTTTTCTTAACCCTTGCTGGATGCAAATGCTGACAGTTGTCTTCTTTTAAGATTCTGGATCTCAGCTCCGAAGAGCCATGGCTCAGAGGGGAAGAGGAAGAAGAAAACTTAGGACTCGTGGCCAGAACTTCCTGCAGAGGGCTGATTTGAAGGCTAACATTGATACCTTTTGGTAAGAATATTGGCTCAAAGTGGCTTTTTTATAGTTTGCCAGTAATATACCTCATGATAAAAGAAGAAAAGTGCTAGAAGATGGCTGGAGACATAGGTTGAAACGGAGACAATTATTTGAAGACATTACGATTCTTTAAAAAGACAAGGCATGGGGACAATGCTGAAAGGAGAAATATTTGCTAGGTAATACAGTTTTAAATTGTTCCTGGAAGACGGGTGTGGTGCACACTTATAATTCCAGTACTTGGGAGGCTGAGATTGGAGGATCTGGGTTCGCGGCCAGCCTCAGCTACTTAGTGAGGCCCTCCGCAACTTAGTGAGACCCTGTTTCAAAATAAAGAATAAAAAAATAGGGCTGGGGGTATAGCTTGGAGGTAGAATGCCCCTGGGATCAATCCCCAGTACAGAAAAAAAAAATTGTTCCTGGATAGGATCCTCTAAATGCTGTTGGCCCAACACCAGTGGTACATATTTGACTGTATCTAATCCAAGCAGAATTTACCTATAGGAATCTCATGTGTTTTTGTTCAGACTTATTGGTCATTAAATTATTAACCAGAGCCTGGAAGAAAGTGTTCATATTGTTAGATAATGTCAACATTAGTAATAGTGTTATTTTATTTCATTAGTATTTCTTTTTTTTTTTTTTTGCGGTACCAGGGATTGAACCCAGGAGCGTTCTACCTCTGCGCTACACCCCCGGCCCTATTTTTTTTTATACTTTATTTTGAAACCGGGTATCACGAAGCTGCGGAGGGCCTCACTAAGTAGAGAGAGAGAGAGAGAGAGAGAGAGAGAGAGAGCTGAGGCTGGCCGAGAACCCAGATCCTCCGGTCTCCGCCTCCCAAAGTACTGGGATTACAAGCATGCGCCACCACGCCCGGCCTCATTAGTATTTCTTTAATATGGAATGCCATTTATTGTTTTTAGTGCCTCATTTATAGACAAACTGGCATATTCTCAGGTGTTTCCATCTTTTTTTTTTTAACTTTTTTTGTTGTTGGAGGCTGAACCTAGAGGCATTCTTCCTCCCAGCTACACCCCCAGCCCTATTTTATTTTTAAATTCGAAACAGGGTCTTGCTAAGTTGCTGAGACTGGCCTTGAGAATCTGCAGTCCTCCTGTCTTAGCCTCCCAAGTACTGGGAGCCTCCAAGCTACCATGCCTGGCTGCGTTTCCATCTTTGAATGGATCAAAAAATGCTAGTGGTAGAATACTGGCTCAGTGGGTAGCACATAGGGGCTAAGTAGGTGAGACAGTGAAGGAAGATAGATATGGATTAGGATCAAATAGAAGGATCCATGGATTCGCACTCTAAATGATGTAAAAGAGTAGTTATTTTTGTTTGTTTTTATTAGAGGAGAGGCCTGGGGAATGGACTGGTGATGGTTTTTGGCAGTATATTAAAGTTTAATGTGGCAGAGCTGATAGAGTTCTGGGTAATGATCACACTTAGGCCGAAGCCACAGGAATGACCAGGGAAGTGGAGGCTGTCAGTAACTTTGGCCAAGAGGAGGATAGATGAAAACCATAGCCACAAGAAAGGGTAGAAGGTTTTTCTTTTTTAAATAACTGAATAAAAATAAGAGTTTAGATGTGGTAATGCAGAGCCAGAAGAGTTAATATATCCCTTTCCCTAAAGAGTCCCAGGATGTGAGAAGAAAAAACCTCCTCACACTCAGGGGGCTGCAGGAAAGGCAGCGAGGGTGGAGTCTCAATTAAGGCAGGAGGAAGCCGGGTGTGGGAGGCTGAGACAGGAGGACCGCAAGTTCGAGGCCAGCCTCAGCAACTTAGCAAGGCCCTCAGCAACTTAGCGAGACCCTTTTTGAAAATAAAAAATAAAATAGGGCTGGGGGTGTAGCCCAGAGGTAAAAGCTCCTGGATTCAATCCGTATTCCACAAAAATAAAAATTAAGGTAGGAGGAGAAAGGAGCCCATATTCTTTATATTGTAAAGAAGGAGTTTGCGAATGGATGGAGGCTGCAGAGGGCAAGTAGAGAGGGTTGGGCTGTAGGGGGATGAGTCAAGGGGAAGATGGAGGTGATGGCAGTTGAAAAAGGCAGGTCATCAAAGGCACTAGCATTTAGGGTGGAAACAGAGAGGTAGGTAAGGCAATATGAAGTAGTTTGGAGAGTCTGTCTTTCTGGACCGCTGGCATAAAGGATTTCTAAGTCCATGTAGGGAGGGTACCAGATGGTGTCTGAGGCTAGGTGCTGCCAACATTATGGTTGGGTCAACAAGGAGAGGCCTCTGCCCAGCAATAAGGTTATTTTGTGTTTTAGTATGAACCAGTCCCAGGGAAGGAGGGTAGAATCGTTAGATCTGAATTAAAAGGAAGAAATTTATATATGCTCCCAGGCTTCTGTGGAGTGTATGTATGCATGTATCTTTTTTTTTTAAATTTTTTAATTTTTTTTGCGGTCCCGGGGATTGAACGCAGGGGCGTTCTACCTCTGCGCTATGCCCCCGGCCCTATTTTTTATACTTTATTTTTGAAACCGGGTTTCACGAAGTTGTGGAGGGCCTCACTAGGTAGAGAGAGAGAGAGAGACAGAGAGAGAGACAGGGAGAGAGAGAGAGAGAGACAGGGAGAGAGAGAGAGAGAGAGAGCATTCACGCGCGTGCGCGAGCTAAGGCTGGCCGCGAACCCGGATCCTCCGGTTTCCGCCTCCCAAAGTACTGGGATTACAAGCGTGCGCCACCGTATGCATGTATCTTGATAAATTAGTCAAACATTCCTCCATGTTCGTGACAGGCCCTCATCTGTTGGTGTCCTCCTGGAAGCACTGGTCCTCAGCTACAAATTCTTCAAGGTTAGGAGAGATAAGAATTCAGCTCCCAACCTCCTTGACCCAACCAGCTTGATCTGGTGACCATAAAACACTCTGCTCCCAAGAGTCTCCCTCATGATGACGATGGAGCTTCTTGGCACCTGCTCCCCATCGCCAGGTGACCACGCCTCCCTCAACCCTGGACTGGGCAGAAGGCCAGTCACTGAGAATGCAGATATGAAGCTGAGAACTTTGACCAAGAGGGAGAAAAAACCCTAGAGACTCAGATTTGGGGGAAACTCTGATAATTCAAAATAGAAAAAGCAGCAAGACCAACGCATTGCTGAATCAAGCGAGTGGCCAAACTCATCTTCATGCAACACAGAAGTCAGCTGGGCCAAGGTTGGCTCACGCCCCACCCTGGGGGAAACATAGCTCCTCCCCGGGGTTACACACAGTCCCATGAGCTGATGGGTTTCCCCAGTCGTCCATGTGCTGAATTCCAACTTTGTGTGAGTTCTTCTCCATCCATGTGGATCTAATCATAGGATCTAGATCCTTCTCCTTCATTTCCTCCAAAAGCACCACTCACAGTAGTTAGGGGCATAGTGCAGAACTTTGCTGATCTTCTTTGATTTCTCCAAATTACCAGACTAATGTATGCATATCTATGTTTATAGCTGCACAATTTACAATTGCCAAACTATGGAACCAGCCAAGATGTCCATCAACAGATGAATGGATTACAAAACTATGGGATATGTACACAATGGAATTTTATGCAGTCATCAAGAAGAACAAAATTACGTCATTTGCAGGGAATTGGATGGAATTAGAGAACATTATGCTTAGTGAGATTAGTCAGTCACAAAAAGTGAAAAGTTGGATGCTCTCCCTAATATGCGGAAGCTAGGGAGAATAGGGTGTAGGAGGGACTCCAGACAAAGATGGGAGAAAACCTCAGATGAGTAAAGGAGAACTAACTGAGGGAGATGGGAGGGGGGAAGAGGGAAACACCCTAACACACAGGATGTACATACACAAATATATCAAAGTCAACTACTATGCTGAGCACGAGAAGGAGGGAAAAGGAGGGAAGGGGGAAGGAATGGGGTGGGAATTGGGGGAGGGCTAATTGACCGATGTGTGCATGTATACTTCTACCACCCTGAAACCCATCAAGATATATGATTATAATGCACCAATAAAAAAAAAATCTTCTTTGATTTCTGCCAATTGCCAGACTCCATAGTCCCACCATGTTGCCTAACTCTTTCCTTGTCTCCTCTCTCCCCCGTCTACTTCCTCTTTCCTTCACTCTCCACCCCCTTCCTCTTTCCTTCACTCTCCACCCCCCTTTTTTTTTTTGGTGGTGCTGGGGATCAAACCCAAGGCCTCACACGTGCAAGGCAAACGCTCTACCACTGAGTTACACCCCGGTCCTTCCCTTTTCCTTTTCTTTTGGTGTGTGTGGTACTGGGAGTTGAAGCCAGGGATATTCTACCTTTGAGCTACACCCACTGCCCTATTTTATTTTATTTATTTTAAAACAGGGTCTCACTAAGTTACCATGCCCTGCTGATCTCAAACCTGTGATCCTTCTGTCTCAGCCTCCCAAGTATGGGAATGATGGGTGTGTGCCATCAAGCCCAGTTCCTTTATCATATTTATTTATTTATTTTGTGGTACTGGGGATGGAACCCAGGGGCATTCTACCTCCGAGCTACACCCCCAGCCCTAATTTTTATCCTTTATTTTGAGATAGGGTCTCACTAAGTTGCGGAGGGCCTCACTAAGTAGCTGAGGCTGGCCACGAACCCAGATCCTCCGGTCTCAGCCCCCGAAGTACTGGGATGACAAGCGTGTGCCACCACGCTGGGCTCCTTTATCATTTTTTAAAGCAGCGACGTTTTGCTACTTCTTTGTTAACCCTTGCTAACCTCAGTCTCAGAGCTCACCCTCTTCTCTCACCTAACTTTTCAAGACATTTTCCTAAACAAGACAGTTTTTCTTCCCTAAAAGAAGTTTAGGATCCAGCCAACTAGAAGACTTTCCTCACCTGGCTATTTTCATTATCCCTATCAAAGGCAGCAGGCTCCCAGGGTGTGCAATGGGGCTTAACCTGCAGGTGCATTTTATTTTTATTTTTATTTTTATTTTTTGGTACTGGGGATTGAACCCAGAGGCATCCTACCTCTAAGCTATACCCCCAGCCAGATTTTTTACTTCTTATTTGGAAACAAGGTCTCTCTAGGTTGCTGAGGGCCTTGCTAAATTGCTGAGGCTGGCTTTGAACCCGCGATCCTCCTGTCTCAGCCTCTCAAGTACTGGGATTACAAGCGTGCGCCACCACACCTGGCTTGTAGGTGCATTTTAAATGATCCTTGACACATGGGCAGAGGAGGTGGACAGAACCAAGGTGACAGCTTCTGGCAGTCCTGGAGTAGGATGGCGACTTTCTGAACCCAGTTTCTCAACTTTACGGCCCCGGTCGCTGACTCCTCTCCTGAGAACTTTCCAGACCACCTGCATGCTTACGCTTGGAAAATGTATCAGCTTGTCCTTTCTTCACTTTCTTTCAGGCAACGATTGGTCCTCCCTCAGTTCTTTCTCTGAACTCCTGGCGCAAAGAGACCTTCCTCTCCTCTCTCCAGGAGAAAAACAGACACAGAACGGCTCTTTGTTTAGGACTGGAAAACTCAGTGTTTCATTTTCACCTAATTAGAAGGTAGTATTTTTCCATTCATTTCGTTTTCTTGTTGGAATTTGCTAACTGAAGCTGAGTAGTTGAGCTTGCACACAAGGCTTGTTTATTAATTAACAGCCTCCAGGCTACGTTGTCCTGATCAGGGATTAATATCTAACTCAGCATTGGCCAAACCAGAAAGAAGGCCCAAATTGCTGGTGGATGGAAAAGTTCTCCAAGATGGTGTAAATGCTCTTTGTTGGAAGCTTTGCAAAAGACAGAGAGCCTCTAAGAAGTATAACCTGAAACATTGGGGCGTCTTCCTCAGAGATGGGGGACGGCCACCACTTTGTCAGTTTCTCACAATGATGAAGGGAGACACATGACTCAGAACTCTGAGAGACAGAAAATAGTCAAACGAGTTTGTAAAATTCCTTTTGTCAACAAGCCCACTTTGTTTTCTACTCAAGAAGACACTAAAAAGCCGGGCGTGGTGGCGCACGATTGTAATCCCAGTACTTGGGAGACTGAGACTGGAAGATCCGGGTTCGCGGCCAGCCTCAGCTACTTAGTGAGGCCCTCCGCAACTTAGTGAGACCCTGTTTCCAAATAAAGAATAAAAAATAGGGCTGGGGGTGTAGCTAGGAGGTAGAATGCCCCTGGGTTCCATCTCCAGTACCACAAAAAAAAAAAAAAGAAGAAGACACTAAGCACTTATCAGAGGTAGCTTCTCTGGTGTCTTCCTTCTTTACTCTAGGATTGTGATAGACAGAATTTTGGCCCCAAGACACTTGGTCCCCAGTGCTGTCTATTCCTGTGGTTACATTATGTTAATTGGCCAAAGAGACTTGGCAAATGTAATTAAGGTGACTAATCAATTGACCTTAAAATGGATTCTCTGCGCGGGTTTAATGTAATTACAGAAGCCCTTAAAGCAGAGCTTTTTCCTCGCTGAGAACTTCAGAGAAATTTCAAGCATGGGAAGGATGTGATGCCCTGTCGAGATACAGGGTTATGCGTAAGGATCAGAGAGAGGCCCGTAATGGCAGGAAACTGAATTCTGCCAACAGCCTCAGTGAATTCTTTTCCCAGAACTGTAACCAGAAATTTGGTACTTGCCCCAATTTGTCAAATGAAATCAGTGGGACAGGCCTTTGGGAAGAAAGAAAAAGAAATTTTATTGTTTTGCTAGCAAATCAGAGAAATCAGTGAACATGTGTTCAAGACAAACAAAACAAAACAAAACCCCTGATTCTCCCCGACCAGAGGGAAGACTGTCCCTTTTAAGAGCTAGCTCTTCGGGGTCACACAGGTGGGCTTATCAGAAAGACACAATTCATGTCCACGCTGTCCTTGAGATTCATGGGTACCAATTCTTCATTCCTTTGGCCAATAAACTGTTACTTGTTAACAGGGAGAGACAAAAAGATGGGGGGGGGGAGAATGTCAGCTTTGAAACAGAACATGTGTTAGCTGTCAGAGTCAGAAGCTCCGAAACAGGACCCTGTTACAGAAGCTCCAGAAAGGAACACAGTTCTGCCAACATCTTGGCTTGGGCCTTGTAAGACTCTAAGCAGAAAACCTAGTTGAACCACACTGCATTCAGACTCCTGACCTAAGGAAACTAAGATAATAAATAAACATGTGTTGGCTTTGCCTTCAGAGTTTGCGGTAATTTGTTAGGCTACCAGGACATGCCTATGTGAGGTTTCTTCTTTCTTTCTTGATTCCTTCTTTCCTTCCTTCCTTCCTTCCTTCCTTCCTTCCTTCCTTCCTTTTTTTTTTTTGGCGGTACTGAGGATTGAACCCAGGGGCATTCTACCTCCGAGCCACACCCCCAACCCTATTTTTTATTCTTTATTTGGAAACAGGGTCTCACTAAGTTGCGGAGGGCCTCACTAAGTAGCTGAGGCTGGCCGAGAACCCAGATCCTCCGGTCTCAGTCTTTCTTTTGTTTGAAAAGGAGTGAGCAGTGGAGACGTCCTTTCTTAGGAGGAGCTGATCAGGCAAGAGCCTTTATGGAAAGGTTCTGTGGACACACGTGGTCGCTGTGTTCACAGGGGTAGGTGGTGGCCCTGGCTTCTGTTTTACAATCTACAACCACACAGTCCAGTGTGGTACCCATTGGCTACATATGAAATAAAAACTAAGTAAAATGGAGAATTCAGTCCCTCAGTTGTGTTAGCTACATTTTAGGTATTCAATGTCCACAGGCAGCTAGTGGCGACTGAACTGGAAGGCACAGGTAAAGAACATTTCTAATCCTCCAGAAAGTTCTATTGGACAGTTCTGGTCTAGATGAGATCAGTGACGCCATCCAGCTGCGATTATTCTTTTTCTCACTCGGGGCTTAGGATTAGAGATAGGATTCCTCTATCTCTAGTAGAATTATTCCAAAACAGAAATCGTACAAATTATCCTAACTGTAGCAAGAAATACATGATGTGTGTGTGTGTGTGTGTGTGTGTGTGTGTGTGTAAAATTTCATGCCTCTTTTCTTCCCTTATGACCCCTATCATACATCTCTCCTGGGGATAGAAAGCCCTGACATTGCAGTAGAACATTCTGGAAATACCAATGGCAGGGTATAAGGTCTTGCTTTTTTTTTTTTAAAGATGGAGGAGGGGAGAGCACATGGTGAATGGCCAAGAAATTCCCTGACCTATACTGCAGGATTTTCCAAGAGTCTCCTGCTACAACAAGACAAAGATAGCTGTTGGGGCAGGCCAGCAATATTATCACCTGAAGCAAACAAGCCCAACAGATTAAGGCTGTTAGACTTGCCCCATAATGTTGGTTTCCAATGCCCATAGGGGACACTAACCGAGAAGAGGAATTAGAGTCTTCATTCTCTCAGGAGACCGAAGTGTCTACCCTCAAGAACAGACTTCTGCCTCAGTCTCAAACAAGAAGAATTGAGATTTAAGACTTCCTGACCGAACTCAATTACAAGTGGTGGCCAAGGACTAACGCTCCCAGGTGATGTCACTGGAAGGGGTGCTGCAGGCCCAGAGAAAGAAACCAGGTTTAGGACCAGAACACCTGCGTTTGAATCCTGCATCCATATCGCCGTTCCTCTGAGTTACTGAACCTCGGTGAGCCTTACTTTTGCAAGGCTCTGAGATGCAGACGAAATAATTGAGGGCAAAAGCAATCTCCAATTTGGGGGGTTGCTGTAGGATCGTGAGGGTTAAAGGAGAAAATTGCACAGATTGGCACCCTGGAGGTTCTCAGGGAACAGTAGCTAATGTTGTTAGACATGTGTCGGCTGAGGTTATGTCAGAAAAGACCATGGAATCCCAGCCCTGGCCAGTCACTTGTGTAGTTTCGTCTCTGTCTCTACCTTAGTCACCCTTCCTGTGGCCATGCCCTCAACCCAGACATGGCAATAATCGTATTATCCCCCAAACACCCTGCATCGCTTTCCCAACATCCCACTTTCTCACCTCTGCCCAATATATTCCTCTGAACGCCATCCCGCTGAGACTTCCAATCCAGCATTTCACCGAGGAAAACAGAAGCCACCAGAAAGGAACGCACACGAGCTCCTACCCCTCTACCTGCCTTCTGGCATTAGAGCACATAGGCTCTGCCGTCCATCCTGTGACGGGGGCAAACCGTCTGTGCGTCTATCTTTTTTTTGCGGTACCGGGGATTGAACCCAGGGGCATTCTACCTCTGAGCTACACCCCCAGCCCAGTTTTTTATTCTTTATTTCAAAACAGGGTCTCACGAAGTTGCGGAGGGCCTCACTAAGTAGCTGAGGCTGGCCGCGAACCCTGATCCTCCTGTTTCAGCCTCCCAAGTACTGGGATTACAAGTGTGCGCCACCACGCCCGGCTGTCTGTGCGTCTATCTAAGGTTAGTCTCTCCACCTCTGCACTGCATCCTGCCCCCCTTGCCTACTCTAGATCATCATTCCTGCAGTTGTCCTCTCCTGCATCATTCATTTTCATTTTTTACCGGATCATTTTTATTGCCTCAAATATACTATAATACTACTTATATTTAAAATATTCTTCCTAGAGCTGGGTGTGGTGGCGCACACTTGTAATCCTAGGACTTGGGAGGCTGAGACCGGAGGATCCGGGTTCGTGGCTAGCCTCAGCTACTTAGTGAGGCCTCCGCAACTTAGTGAGACCCTGTTTCCAAATAAAGAATAAAAAAAATAGGGCTGGGGGTATAGCTCGGAGGTAGAATGCCCCTGGGTTCAATCCCCAGTACTGCAAAAAAAAAAAAAAGAAATGTTGATTTTCAGTCCCCAACCCCCAAATCTTCTCTCAGAGTGGTCCTTGACTCCATAAATAGAACTGTATTTTTCTATTTTCTCATGCTAAAAATCTTGCATTCTCCTCGAACCCTTTGTTTCTCTCGCATACTTCATCTAGTTGATCAGATTGCACAGGGAGAGAAAGAATCTTGAAAAGCGATTTTGTCTAGACCAGGGAAAAGTCATGAGACACACCTTTTACTGACAAGAATGACTATGTAACCTGCATGTATTCACATTGAATTAAACAAATATGCTAGTTCCAGGCTTGTTATAGGCGCTAGGGATACAGCAGTGAATAAAACTAGGTATAATTTTATCGAGCTTAAATTCTACTGGGAAGCAAATTTTTGTATGTGATGGCCTAGCTTTAATTTATCCTATTACATCACTTTTTTTTTGGTTTTGGTTTTGATTTTAAAAAACAATTTGTTGTGCCGGGTGTGGTGGCGCACGCTTGTAATCCCAGTACTTTGGGAGGCGAAGACCAGAGGATCCGGGTTTGTGGCCACCCTCAGCTCTCTCTCTCTCTCTCTCTCTTTCTCTCTCTCTCTCTCTCTCTCTCCCTGTCTCTCTCTCTCTCTACCTAGTGAGGCCCTCCGCAACTTCGTGAGACCCGGTTTCAAAATAAAGTAT
>PVJS01023988.1:0-29070 GCA_004027185.1 Glis glis
GGGCGTTCTCCCTCCACGCTACACCCCCGGCCCTATTTTTTATACTTTATTTTGAAACCGGGTCTCACAAAGTTGCAGAGGGCCTCACTAAGTAGAGAGAGAGAGAGACAGGGAGAGAGAGAGAGAGAGAGAGAGAGAGCTAGCTGAGGCTGGCCGCGAACCCGGATCCTCCGGTCTCCGCCTCCCAAAGTACTGGGATTACAAGTGTGCGCCACCACGCCTGGCCTAATTCTTTATTTTTGAAACAGGGTCTCACTAAGTTGTGGAGGGACTCACTAAATAGCTGAGGCTGGCCGTGTACCCGGATCCTCGGGTCTCAGGCTGGCTCCCAAGTACTGGGATTACAAGCATGCGTCACCACGCCCGGCTTGGATTTTTCTTTTAAGGACAAACCCCCCAACATTCATACATTCAGTTGTGTGTCTTGCTTAAGGTCACGTTCGCACACTTGTCCCTGGGCACACATGGAGGGATAGCTCTCTGGAAATGGCTGTGCTGGGTCAGAGAGTATGTATATTTTAAATTTTGATGGATACATTCCAAAGCACTTTGCTCCAAGGTGGCACCAGTTTTCAGACCCACAGTGGTTCTCATTTTCTCATGCTTTAGCCATAGTCTTTAATTTTGGCTAATTGGATGGATTGTCAAGTTATCCCACGTTGGAACATTTCCCATTAGTACCTAAGTTAAATCCACAGGCTTAATGCTCTGTGCAGGCTCCAAATTTGGAATGTCCCTTGGGTTGATTACACAGGGGTCTTTTTAGATTTAAGAAGGTAGTATCTGGCCATAAAGGAGGTGGTGTATGGGCAGGGCTTTATGTCACTGTGGTGACACTTCTAGTGAAGTGAGCCCTATCCCCCCTCTTGCTTATATTTGCCTAGCTACCTTCAACCTAACAATAATATGTGGTTATTTTCCTATTGATTTTAAATTGATATATCCTCGTGTATCATTTTAATCCTTTCTTCCTTCGTGGTTCTGGGGATTGAACCCAGGGAGATTCTGCCACTGAGCTATACCCTGTCAGCCCTTTTTATGTTTTATTTTGAAACAGGGTCTCACTAGGTTGCTGAAAGCCTTGCTACATTGCTGAGGCTGTCCTTGAACCTGCAATCCTCCTGTCTTAGCCTCCCAAGTACCAGGATTATAGGAGTGAGCCACAATACCTGGCTTCCCTTGCTGTTTCTTTTATTATATGTATTTATTTTCTTAGTGGTTACTCCAGGTTTACCATTAACACTTTTTTTCAGTACTAGGGTTTGAACCCTGGGGTGCTCTACCACTGGGCTACATCCCCAGCCCTTTTTATTTTAAAAAAATTTGAGACAAGGAAGGTCTCACCAAGTTGTTGAAGCTGCCCTTGAACTTGCAATTCTCCTACCTCAGCTTCTTGAGTAGCTGGAATTACAGGTATGTGCCACTATGCTCAGCTACCATTAACATCTTAATTTATAAAAATCTAGTTCTGATTAGTACCAACTTAATCTCAAAAATGTATAAAATCTTTATTCTGAGATACCTCTGTTCCTCCTTCCTTCTTTATGCTGTTACTATCACAGATTTTATATACTATGCACGCATTGTCGTCTCACGTTCATAATAATCATTTTTCAATTTTATTAAGGTAAAATTGACAAATAAAATTGTATGTGTTCAAGGTGTGCAATGTAATGTTTTGATAAGCTCTTTGTAAAATTATTGTCTTCTTGATTCCAACAAAGCTAAGTAATATATCTTTCATCTCAGATAATCACTTTTTACTTTGCGTTTATACGTGATGAAAATAATGGAGATTGCCTCTCCTAGAAAATTTCTGGAGGATATTTTGCTAAGTGAAATAATGTAGACACAGAAAGACAAATACTGCATGAGCTCATTTGGAATCTAAACAAGTTCAGTCTGTAGAAGCATGGAGTAGAAGGGGCTTACCAGGGCCCAGGGGGTAGGAAAAATGGGCAGATGTTGGTCAAAGGATAGAGTCTCAGTTTAAAATGAATGAGTTCTGGAAACCCAATGTACAGTGTGGTGACTATAGTGAATACCAATACACAATCGCCTTTTAAATAAATCTTTTAAGATTCTCTTGTAATTTATAAACCTTTTATTATGGACTGAAAGTTCATGTGTACCTCCTCCCCCAAATCCATATGTTGAAGCCTGAATCTGCCTCGGGCAGCTCTCATGTTAAACAATTGCTGATGATTGTTTTGGACAAAAAGCTCAGGGAAATACTGTTTGTACTGGGTAAGATCTGAGTCAGGTGAAATAAAGACAAACTGCGACTGGAATCTTCTAGAGAAATATCAGATAGGACAAATTATGACCATTCTTGGGGAATGGGGGTTTGGAGGATGGCAGACCTCATTTTATCTCTCCTAGGGGCTACCAGGTTGCTGGTTTTCATCACGTTGCCCGGCTCTACATTTCTCAGGCTAATGCAATGCTAGAGAGATGGATTTTGGAATAGGGAAAGTTAAATGTCACAGAGCTTGCTGTTCTTATTGCGATTCAGTCATATTTCTTGAGTAAATGCTGTATGGATTGCTAAAAGGTTTAGGTTCACTCTTCCACTTGAAAAAGTTGATTTTGACAACTTCTTCCAGTGTTTTAATTCTTTAATGGGAGGAAGGAATTTCAGAGGCCCTTACTGCATTGTGACCACTGATGTCACTCTTTATTAATTACTTGTTAATACTGTGATACACACACACACACACACACACACACACACACACACTTATAAGTTTTTCTCTAAGAACTGCCTTAGCTGTACTCCCACAAGTTTTGATATGTTGTGTCTGCATTATCAGTTATTTATAAATATTTTCTAATTGTTAATTGTTTTCCTCTTTGACTTTACCATACTATTACTTTCCTCCTCTTCCTTTATCTCTTCCCCTTTTATCAAGGTGTTCATGCGAGTCAACTTTCTGTGACTGTAATAAAATACCTGAGAAAATCAACTTCATGGAGGAAATTTATTTTGACTCACAGTTTCAGAGGTTTCAGTCCAAGGTTTGGGCCTGAAGTGAGGCAGAACATCATGGTGGTGGGAGCACATAATGGAGGAGGCCGCTCACATGATATCAATCAGGAAGGAGAGAGAGAGAGAGAGATAAAGAGGCCAGGGACAAGATATACCCTTCCAGGGCATGCCTTGACCTACTTCCTCCAGCCACCTCTCAATAGTCCATGCAATTATTAGTTATAGATTAACTCATTGATGAGATCAGAGCCCTCATGATCTAATCACGTTCCAGAAGCCCCACCTCTGAACATTGCTATGTTGGGGGTGAAGGCTGCAGTACATGAACCTTTGGAGGACATTCCAGATGCAAGCTATAATTAACAGTGTTTCCTCCTCTTCTTTCTCCTTCTATATAACTTAGACTAAATTATAAGTTTTATTTATTTATTTATTTTTGATACCGGGGATTGGACCCAGGGATATTCTACCTCTACTTCTGAGCTATACCCCCAGCCCTGTTTATTTTGAAACAGGGTCTCACTAAATTGTTGAGGCTGGCTCTGAACCTGCAATCCTCCTGTCTCAGCCTCCCAAGTCCTGGGATTACAGGCTTGTGCCACCACACCTGGCCTTATTCATTTATTGGTTGACCAGTATTTCTTAGACTTTACATATTTTTGTTTCTGAATTAATTTTTCATCTTTCTAAGAGAATTCTTGAGTAATTCTCCAGTGAAAGTCTGGATCTAAACATTTTGCATCTTTAGTGATGAAAAGATATCTCCAAGCTGGGCGTGGTGGCGCACGCTTGTAATCTCAGTATTTGGGAGGCTGAGACCTGAGGATCCAGGTTTGCTGCCAGCCTCAGCTATTTAGTGAGGCCCTCTGCAACTTAGTGTGACCCTGTTTCAAAAAACAAAGAATAAAAAATAGGACTGGGGGTATAGCTCAGAGGTAGAATGCCCCTGGGTTCAATCCCCAGTACTGCAAAAAAAAAAAAAAGAAAAAGAAAAATATCTCCATTTTATTTTACGGTTGTTGGTTTTGCTGCAAATAGGGCTCTGGATTCAGGCCAATTTTCTCTATGATTTTGGTACTTTTGTTTTCTAAGATCCAGAATTGTTGAAGAAAAGTTTTATGTTTATTTCTTACTGCTTTGAAAGTGAGGCGCTTTTTAGAAATTTCTTTGCTATCTTAGGTGTCCTAAAATTTCATCAAACACCTGGTTCAGTTAATGGCTAGTTGCACAGACTGGGGCAAATGATTTTAGTCTTTCCAACCAGCTCTCTCATCTGTAATGTGGGGAAAATTCTGAGTTAGAAGTGCACAGGGTTGTCATGAAGATGAAAATACATACTATATGTAAATAATTGATCTCAGTGCCTCTCTCTAAAAGAATGCATTTTTAAAATTATATTATTTGCTCTACTCTGTACTTGGTAAGTATTTTAATCTGAATGCTCTTTCTTTTACTGAGCACCCCTCCTCTATTAGTTCTTTGATTTTCCCCTTTTTCCCTATTTTCTCTCCTTTCCCCTTGCAGTGAATAGAAGTTTGACCTCCTGGATAGATTCCTCAAATATCCTAACTTTTCTACCATATTTAAAATCTGTCTCTTCTTCCTACATACTAAGAGATTTTATTTTGATTCCCAGCTTTCATATTATTGATTTTTCTTAAATATCTCAGGATCCCATTTGCTTTCTATAGGTCAGAAATTTATCATATCTTGCCTAGATATTATACCTTCCTTTTTTCCAGAACTTCTAAGAATTTATACTAAAACAATAATAAAAACAATGAAACTCTTCTTTGTAATTTTAAGTGATATGTATAGCATTATAAATACTATCATCTTGATCCTATCACTTGTCCTTTTATGCCCTCTCCTTTCAAAGATGGGTTCAAGGTAACTTTTGACCTTTCATACATTCCCAAATCCATGTTCTCTGTAGAAATTCTGGAAGATTAAAAGAAATACAAATAAGAAAAGATAAACACTGCCGCCCATCCCTATACCATCCTAGGGATAACATTAATATTTTCTTGTTTATCTTTCTAGTTTTTTGTGCATATGAAAAAATGGAATCCTACTGTACATTTACTCTTGTAACATGCTGTGTTTATGTTACATATATTGGGAACATACTTGTAGGTTATTCATCTTATATTATTTTAAGGCAAATTTGTAATAATACATGCATATACCAAAAATTATCGTCTCAATCTCTTCTGTGGTGAACATTTCTGCTTTTTCTTTTTTTTTTTTTTTTGCGGTACCAGGAATTGAACCCAGGGGCGTTCTACCTCCGTGCTACACCCCTGGCCTATTTATTTATACTTTTTTTTATACTTTATTTTGAAACCGGGTCTCATGAAGTTGCAGAGGGCCTCACTAAGTAGAAAGAGAGAGAGAGAGAGAGAGAGAGAGAGAGAGAGCTGAGGCTGGCCGCGAACCTGGATCCTCCGGTCTCCGCCTCCCAAAGTACTGGGATTACAAGCGTGCACCACCACGCCCGGCCATTTCTGCTCTTTCTTAGTGCAGCAAAGAGCAACCTCACAGATAAACCTTTGATCAGGGCTGTCGTTATTTCTCTAGAACACATAAGGAAAAGATCTTGCAAGGATGGTGTCACTCTATAGTTCCATAAGGGTGTCCAGAGATGTTACACCAAATTATGATCCTACCAGTTACGAAGGCTGTGATTTAATGTAAGAATTCCTTAGCTCTGATTGGTGGCTATGGATAAGGAACACAACTTTATTGAATATAATGCTTTCCAAATCTGGCCAGTCATCAAAATGATCTGGGGTACTTATTTCTGTCACAGATTCTTGGACCTACCTTTGGAAATTCTGATTCACTAAGTCTAGTGCTGGGCCCAGGAATCTATATTTTTAACAAGCTTCCAGGTGATTAGCCGAGTTTAGGAAACCGGATCTAGCAATTGAAGAGCCTGGGGCATGGTGGGGCAGGGGAGGGGGGGATGGATGGAGTAGTAGTTGGGAAAGGGGATGGTCCCAGGTGTTTCCCAGCAGGGACGTGGTGATGGAGAAAACCAGATAAAGAGCATTTCGAAAGTAGGACTGACCACTTTGGAGTCTGTTGATATGAAAAGCAAAGGTAGAAGCTCTCAATAAGGACTTCAGATTTGGGGCTCAAGAGATGGGGCGATTGTGGTATCATCTATTATTTGTGGGAAGAAGAGAGAATTGCCCAGGAATCGAGATCTGGATTCCAGCTGGCTTGTCCTCTGGTACCATGAGAGCCTGGGAAGCTTCCATTAATTCCCTGGGTCTTCAGTATCCTGTTAACCAAAGAGCTTTTGGACTATATACGTCAGGGACTTTTTAAACTGTGGGAACTGAGATCCACGATGGTGGAGGTGGTGACTAAAAAGGTGGGAATTCTTGCCGTGCTCACTTCTACCCTCCTCTGAGGACCCCAACTTTATGCGTTTTATTATATTAAGGTCCTTTGTAAGTTTTTGTTTACAGAATTTTTTTTTCCTGCTGCCAAAGAGTTTGAAACTTCCCAGGCTAGACGGCCTTTCAGTTCTTAAAAGCCATATCAATTTGTGAACCGAGGTCAGGAAGAGAAAGAACAGTCCGGAACATGGGGCTGAGTGGATCAGAGGAGTGATCCAGAATGGACATTGAAGGCCACATTTTAATTTGAAGCTTGACCGTATGGGTCGTGGCAGTAGCTCTCAATTTCCATCTCAGAATCAGTGCCTTGCCCAAGCTAACTCAGAGTAACCTCCAAGGACAATCCTGGCTGACTTCCCATCAGATTCCTATGTCTGACTTGCTGGGGGAAGTCCCTTACTTCATAGGACCCCAAAGCCCAGGCCAATGATGGTGGTTCATCTGTTAATACTTTGTGTCTCGCTGTTTTCAAGCCTTTCAACAATGGAGTATATTTGACCTTCTTTCAGCCCCTTTCAGGCTGAGAATTTAAGGTGTTCTGCTGAATGCTAAGCAAACAAGACTTCGGCTCACTCACGCTTTGATCTCTGAGAATTCATAGGCGCGAGGAGGGAGGAGATGAACTGGGGGCCCTGGAGGAATTAGCTGTGAAAACCTGGCCAGGCTTTGTTGGCTGGGGACACTGGGGTGGAGCGTCGGGTGTCTGGGGAACAGATGTGCGTCTGACTTGATCTTCTACAGCTGCAGGCTGAGGTGTGCCAGAGGTGAATGCGGGATCCTGGAGGAGCCAAAAGCCCTCTTGGTGTGTGTAGCCCACCAGTGGTCTTTCTGGAGCTGGAGCAAGTGTAGGGTGCTGTAACAGGTTGGATGGAGAGAGGATTTCTTCCAAGAAGCCAGGGATTTGGTGGGTTTTATCTCTGTGTTATTCTATTCATTTCTAAACATTCCAGAGAGGTGATGGAGGGACGAAACCAGGCTTCCTCAGTAACCTTTTATTGCCTTGTGATCTCAGTTAAAATGATGGGCAGGGCAGGGTGGGACTGGGTTAGAACGCGAGCTGGTTGTCCTAGGGTAGCTGGTCACTGGGTTTGTTCCTGGGAATACCAGTCCCAAGAGATGCTGCAAATGATTCACAATCACACAGGTCTGGGAAATTCCACATGCTGCGTTTTCCTCTGGAGATTCCCAACACATGTTTGAATATTAAAGGCTCTGAAGTGTCTTATAGTCAAGAATTCTCTGACTTGATGGGACAGAAAATTTCTCCTACTTAATCCACCAAGGAAGTATAATCTTTTTTGGTGGGGAAAAGGCATCAATTGATATCAACAAGATGGACTTTCAGGAAAGGCTGGTGTCAGGTTGGAGAAATGGGGGAGGGGGTTTTCACTAAGTGCTCATGGAGTGGGGGTTCTGGAAGCTTCTCCTTTCCTCCTTGGTGGCACCAACAACCTGGGAATTCTTTAGGAGCCCACTCCTTTGCCTTATTCTAGACAGAGCAGCTCTGTTTACAACTTCATTGGAAAAAACAATTCCCTTTTCATTATAGAAAAAGACCTACAAATTGAAAACAAGGTTGAGGCCAGTTCCCACAGAGAGGAAAATTTTTCAGGACTTGGAATGAGTTTTTAACACCCAGATTCACTTTTTTTTTTCTCTACATGTTATTCAGAGGGAACCAGAAGTGACCAGAATGTGGCATCCTCTTGGCCACAGTAAATATTTCAGGAATGGGTAGTTGACCCATAAACCCACTGGGCCCAAAGAGCTTATCTCAGGATTTTGGGTGGAGCTATTTGTAAGTGGGTGTTTTCTTTTTCTCTGGGCTTGGAGCTGTGAGGATGGGAGGCTGTTGATACCCCTCTCACCACAAGAAAGAACCTGTGTTAGTCAGCCTTCCATTACTGTAACAAATAACTGAACTCATAACTTATGAAGAGAAAAGGTTTAATCTGGCTCACAGTTTTGTTTTGGAGGTTCCAGTCTGTGATGGATTGGCCCCATTGTTTGGGGTCAGTGATGAGGCAGCAAACATATCATGGTGGGGGTTGGTGGCAGAGCAAAGCTCTTCATCTTGTGGACAGAAAATGAAAGAGAAAGAGGAAAGGCCAGGAGTCCCAGTATCTCTTTCAAGGTCATACCCCTCAATGACCTAAAACCTCCCACTGGGCCCCACCTCCTCAAGGTTCTGCACAGAGCGAGGGACCAAGCCTTTAACATATGGGCCTGTGGGGGATATTTCAGATCAAAACTATAACACAACTTGATAAAGGAATGAGCTCTATTAATAAAGAGATTGGGCCCTATTAAGTCATTTGAGTGCCTGGATCTAGCCAATCCTAAAGTCTATGCTATTTGGTTATGCCAATTTGAGTTGAGTTTCCTGTTATTTGAAACCCCAAGTGCATTTACTGGTACAGTCCTCATCAGAGGACATCTCTTGGAACTAAGTGTTTAAGTTGATAAAAATGTATTTGAACACCCCCTTCCCGACTTGCTTCCCCCTAAAACCAGAGCAAGCAACTATGAAAGAAATGAAGTTACGGCAGTCATCATTGTCACATAATCAATAATAATAATTCACTCCTTTTTCCTAAAAGATATTTGAGAGTTTATCTGCTCCAAAGCTCCATCTGGTCCTCCAAAAATTTTTATAACAATTTACATGGTGTCCAACTATGTGTAAGAGGATCTGTTTCCTCACACTCTTTACAACGTTTAATATTACAGTAAAATAATACTGTGTTTGCAATGTGATAGGTGGTCTATGTCCCTTTTAATATGAAGTCCTAGAAGTGAGCACAGACTCCAGACAAAAGAACAAGCTCATCATGTTTTCCCCTTTGAGCATAATACTTTTGTTGATACAGCCTAAGACGACAGTCTCAGAGGTAGGCTGAATCATGCCCCCTTCCCATATGTCCACGTGCTAATCTCAGAACCTGTGACTATGATACTTTTTTTTTTTATTGGTGCTTTGTAATCATACATCATGATGAAGTTCAGGGTGATAGAGGCAAATGCACACAGCTCTTGTTGAGCCCTCCCCCAGTTCCTACCCCACTCCCTCTCCCTCCCCACCTTCCTGGTGCACTGTGATTGGCATTGATATGGTAAAAGGACATTGTGTCAGTATATTAAGGATCCCGAAATGGGGAGAGTATTCTGGATTATTCAGGTGGGCCCAATGTAATCACAAAAGTCCTTAGAAGGAAGAAAAAGGGGATGTGACAATGGGGGCAGAGAGAGAGAGAGAGAGAGAGAGAGAGAGAGAGAGAAAGAGAGAGATTGGGAGATGTCGGACTGCTGGCTTTGAAGATGGAGGAAGGAGATCAGGCAAGAAATGCAAGAACCGAAAAGCTGGAAAAGGCAAAGAAACAGATTCTCCTTTGCAGCCTCCAGAAGGAACATAGCCCTGCCGATGTCCGACTTCCATAACTATGCGAATAAATTTAGGGTTATACCCATGAAGTACGTGATCATTTGTTACAGCAGCAATAGGAAACGAATACAGTGACTTCCTTGTTTCCTGTTGACTTGTGTTGAGAACGGAGTCTGCTCAATCCCAGGTGGTGGTAGTCAGCTGGAGCTACCTTTGTCTCTGCTTGGATTTAGGGACATCAGAGCAATCCCATAAGCATAATGTTGCGACCAACAGCTGCAGGTCCAGGTGGAGTGTGCTTAGGGGAAATCCTGCAACTCTCTCTGCTGCTGGATGGCCCTTTTCGTTAATCCCTCTCAATTTTATGACTAAAAGTTCTTTTATTTATTTATTTATTTTTTGTGGCACTGGGGATTGAACCCAGGGGCATTCTACTTCTGAGCTACACCCCCAGCCCTATTTTATTTTTATTTTGAAACAGGGTCTTGCTAGGTTGTTGAAAGTCTCACTACTTGTTGAGGCTGTCCTTAAACCTGTGATCCTTCAGTCTCAGCCTCCCAAGTACTGGGATTACAGGCATGTGCCACCACGCCTGGCTCTAAAGGGGCTTTTTAAATCTAAAATATGAATTCCTCTCCCACACTTCCATTCTTTGTTCTTGTAATTTATTATTCTCTTCACTTGACCATCAGAATATACTAAAGCAGTGCAACCCCTATGCTTATAAAAGGATTTTCTCTTATAAAATGCTCCCACATAAATGGTGTAATTGAATCTTCCTAACAGAGTCAGGGGCAAGTCATGGGTTAATTAACGAGCACACCCCTTCCCTGCACAGAACCACATTTGCACTCCCTGAATATCCTTGCATAAAACTCCAAGGCTCTTCTGCATAATGGGAGAAAATCTTTGCTAGTTACTTTCTGACAGAGAATTAATATCTAGAATATATCAAGAACTGAAAAAAACAAAATAAAACAAACACCGCACACACACACACACCCCAATCAATAAATGGACAACGAAACAGACATTTCTCAAAAGAAGAAATACAAATGGCCAACAAATATATGAAAAAAATGTTTAACAACCTTAGCAATCAGGAAAATGCAAATCAAAACTTCACTGAAATTTCACCTCACTCCGGGTAGAAGGGCAATCATCAAGAATACAAAGAATCATGTGTGCATGTATGATGTTCATACCCTGACATATATCAAAATGTATAATTACAATGCACCAATAAATGAACATAAAAAAATAAATGCTGGTGAGGATGCAGAGAAAAAAGAGCACTTATGCACTGTTGGTGGGATTGTAAATTAGTATAACCACTATAGACATCAGTATGGAGTTTCCTCAAAAGAGTAGGAATGAAACTACCATGTGCCCCAGCCATACGACTCTTTGGTATTTATGCAAAAGAATTAAAGTCAGAATACTATAGGATATATGCATATCCATGTTTACAGCTGCACAATTCACAATAGCCAAGTTATGGAATCAATGTAGATGTCCATCAACGATGAATGAATGAAGAATATGTGTTATATACACACAATTGAGTTTTACTCAGTCATAAAGAACCAGTACGTCTCTTTCAGGAGAATGGATGGAACTGGAGAATATCATTCTAACTGAGGTAAGCCAGACTCAGAAATCAAGGGCTGTATGTTTTCTCTCATATAGAGAAAAAAAAAAGGAAAGAAAAGGGACCTCATGAAAATAGGAGAGAGACCAGTAGAGTAGTGGAAGGGGACTGGGGGAGGAAGAAGGGAAAGGAAAGGGAAGGTACAGAAAATGATACAGTCCAAATCATGCTATGTATAGATATGAATATATCACAATGGATTCCACTATTATGTTTAATTATAAGGTATCAATAAAAATAATAAAAATAAAATTCTAAGGCTCTCAAGATTGATAAGGAAACACACGCACTCACACTCACAAATAAGATGCACACGTATATGACTTCTTGTGCACACACATTGTGCATAATTCCTCTGGGCTCAATTAATATGTTAGAAGAGATATCTTTATTCATGCTACAAGGCAGTCTTTGCCTTTTGTAGATCCTAGTACTGGAAGAAATCTTAATTCTTTGGTGATCTGGGACAGGATCCCACATGTACAGATCATGCACCCCAGCCATCACTCGGGCCTGGTGTTGGGTGACTCCAGCATAGGGCTAGAAGAAACAGGGGAGGGTCTGGTGAAGCATTCTAGAACATTCTCTTTCTGCCAGCTTTCCTGCAGCCTGCTGACAAGCATTCTTAAAACCTTCTCTCTGCTTCTGGGGCTTCCGACTTGAGCTTGGAGCTCAGAACTGACTCCCAGGGGTCCATGACCTCAAAGCATGCCAGCAATTTCTAGAACCAGAATTCCCATGGCTTGTACCAAAAACAGTGCCTCAAGGTTGAGCTGGCCTCCATCTCAGCTTGCCTTGGGAATCTGTTTGCAGGTAACGCCTGCGAAGTCTCCTCAAATTTGGAAAACTGGGCATTGCGTTAACAGTAAATCCCTAGGGCTTAATGAAGAGTGGGGGTTCCCCCCGGGTTCTCAGAAAAAGACCTGTTGCTAGCTGGGTGTGGTGGCACATGCTTGTAATCCCAGGACTTGGGAGGCTGAGACAGGAGTGAGGTTGTCAGCAACTTAGTGAGACCCTATTTCCAAATAATAAAATAAAATGTGCTGGGGATGTAGCTCAGAGGTAGAATGCCCCTGAGTTCAGTCCCCAGTACCACACACACACACACACACACACACACACACACACACACACACAATAAAAAAAAAAAGAAAAGAAAAGAAAGAAAGAAAAAAAGACCTGCTGCTGATGGATGGGTTATAGCACCCCCATATTTAGTTTTCTGTTTTGAAATAGAGATGTAGCGAATGCTGTTCTCTGGGCTTATTTTTTATTGGAATTCAGGAAGCAAACAATGATGCTGTCTAATCCCAGAAGCCTAGAAAGACAGCTCTCTTAAGGATGCCTCCCACACTGCCCTTTAAGTGAGCCCTAAGCAAACACCGAGTGAGGGGCCAACCCACATTGTAAATGCTTCCCTAACGCCACACTTGGCTGAGAGGGGTTCTTTGGTACTGGAGAGGGGAGATTTGTTGAGTTTTCTCATGCTCTTAATTGCTAAACTGTACAGAGCTGTAGAGTGGGAAGAGACAGCGTTAAGGCAAAAGTCACGTGCAATGAATTTCTGACTAATAGAACTTATTTCAGAAGAGAGAGATTTGTGGTGACACGGAATGAGTTGAAAATTTGGGAATGGAAGACCTGGGTCCCAGTCCACTGTTTTGATATACTAGTTGTGTGATGCTGGGCAGGTTACTACGGGCCCCCGTTTGCTCACCTATAAAACAGCATGATAATAATCATTACTTACAGGGTTAGTGGGGGCCCTGAACGAAGAAGAGCGAATCTGAAAGCATGTGGTATGCGAGCTTTGGTTTCTACTAAGGTTTGACTTTTGCAGGTGGACATACCCTGCTTGGACCATCCTGATACGGAGCATCGCGCTGCATCCTAGTACCTGATCCAACCAAGCAAGGTCTTACTGACTCAAGATAATTCTTGATTAACTCGAAACTCTAAGTAGGAGCTGGTTATTGGCCTTTCAAAGCATTTTACTTTCAGTGCTGGTTTTGATACCCAAGTCTCCAAGAGAGCACTGATCAGTAGAAAAACAATGCTGGCCACATACGTAATTTTAAATCTTCTTTAGCTGTGTTAAAGAATGATCAGGAATGTAAAAGATTTCCAGTACTGTCATTTGAGTCTTTGGAAACAAGTGTTTATTTTCTATAGGCTTTTTAGTATATGGTCAGTATATTTCCTTATCAACCTAATAATTAGTTGCTTTTTGTTACTTTCAAGAGAATTTTGATTGTTAAATATTATCAATTTTATTTATTTATTTATTTATTTATTTATTTATTTATTTATTTATTGCTATCAGGGATTGAACCCAGGGGCATTCTACCTCCGAGCTACATCCCCAGCCCTATTTTTGATTCTTTATTTTGAAACAGGGTCTCACTAAGTTGTGGAGGGCCTCACTAAGTAGCTGAGGCTGGCCGCGAACCCGGATCCTCCGGTCTCAGCCTCCCAAGTACTGGGATTACAAGCATGTGCCACCACGCCTGGCTTTAAATATTATCTATTTTAAATGCCATCATTTGTGAGGAAGAACATTACAATATTTCATGAGCAAACATGAAAAAATTTGTCAAATAAATAAACATAGATTGCACAATAAAAAAGAATAATCAGGAACAGGCAAACTTAATCTTGAAAATATAATTTTATTTAACCCAGTATATAAAAATATCACCCTTTCAACATGGAATCAATGTAAAAATTATTAAAAAGATATTTACTTTTTAAAAATTCAAGTCTTTGAAATCCACTCTGTTTATACCTACAGCACATCTCAATTTAGACATCGAATTTTTACCAGATATATTAGATCTGTACTTAGATTGAAAGGGGAGATTCAGATACCCAAGTTTTTTTCAAACATGTATAAAAGTTTTTTAATAATTCAATTATCAGTCTTTAAATTTACATTCATTATAATAAGATCAAATAAAAAATTCAGTTTCTCAAGGGCGTTGGCCACATTTCAAGTGCCCACATGCTACATATAGATAGTGGGTATTCTAGGGGACAGTGCAGCCTTACAACAGCTTTAATTTGCTGTTGACTGTTTGGTTTAGATGTGCTTTTTAGGGTCCTGTCTTTTGCAGACACTTAGTAAGATTGCATTGGTTAGTTCTGTGCTTCTAAGATCTGAGGAGCTATTAAAAATACAAGTATTCGATCCTCTTGAGTGAACAGAAATTGAATGTAAGGGAGTGAGTGCGCTTTGAGTGCAAGTATTTATTTTAAAGCTTTGAGGATGATTCTAATGTGCAGAAGATGAATTTGAGGCTAATTCATTGCAAAATAAAGCTCCTTATTGGCTGTGCAACCTATGGAAACAAAGATAGGAACAAATTGGAAGAGAAGACTCCCGGGACTTATAAAAAACAAAAACTCTTGTCTCAGAGCTACAGACTTGTTTTTTTTTTTGTTTTTGCGGTACCAGGGATTGAACCCAGGGGCATTCTACCTCCGGGCTACACCCCTAGCCCTATTTTTATTATTTATTTTGAAACGGGGTCTCACTAAGTTGTGGAGGGCCTCACTAAGTAGCTGAGGCTGGCCGCAAACCCAGATCCTCTGGTCTCAGCCTCCCAAGTACTGGGATTACAAGCATGTGCCACCAGGCCCAGCTCAGACTTTTAAAATTTAGATTTTACATGTTGAGCATCCCTAATCTGAGAATCTGGAATCTAAATTTCTCCAAAATCCAAAAGGTTTTGAGGGTTAACATGATGCCACATGAGGAAAATTCTGCACCATGAAAACTTGTTTCATGCACAAAATTATTTGCAATGTCATATAAAATTACCCTCGGGCTATGTTCAGAGTTTGCATATGAAATATAAATGAATTTGTTTGAATTTGTGAACTGTGGTTAAATGTGGGTCCCATTGGCAAGATATCTCATTATGCATATGCAACTATTCCAAAATCCGAAAAAATCGAAAGTACTTCTGGTCCCACACGTTTTAGACAAGGGATACACAATCTAGTTAGTATTCTTATCAAATATGAGAACTATATCAATATATTTTCATCTGCTTTACTACTTTATAAATAAAAAAATTCAACACTGCAGTCAGTATTGAGTTGATGTATTCTTACAACTCTTCCGAAGAACACTATATGGCCAATTTATTTCAAAATGCTAACAGAAGCTTTCAGAAATGTTTTAATGCTTTTACCTACCCTTCTTTGTGAACTGTATGATCCTGGTGAGATCATGCATGTCAAAATGATAGGGCAACTATTTCTTGCCAACATATATTGACATAATGGCTATCGCTCAATCATGTCTCATCACATCTGATCAGCCTAATTGGTTTTAGCAGCACGTCTGATCTAATTGCAGTTACTTCATTGTGGTTGAGCTAGTTTGGGTGAATTCCATGAAGAGATTTTGGTTCCATGTCTGAATCTGCCAGTTGTTTGTATACCTGTCCTAGTTTCCATAGTATTCGCATTTGTATTATTTTATTAACTTACGATTCTTATTTCCAGAAACCTAACAATATTCATTTAGCCTGTTTAATCAACAAAACTTTTTGGTGCAACTACCTGGCTCCAGGCACTATGCTAAGTCTGATGGCAATGAGGCTTCATCTTGCTTGCCAGCTCCAGTTGTTGATTTTACTGTGTTGAAAAGATTTCTGAATTCACGCCTAGGCTCAGTGGAAAAGAAAGTCAGGATTGATTAGTCATGTCTGCAATAGACACAGGAATAGAGAGTGGGGTTCCATTGGCAACATATTTGCCACCTTGTGCTAGGATCTGGGGATATAAAGATAATTAGCACTTATTCCAACCAAGAACATGGATAAAATATTAGGAAATCATGTGATAATTTCTGTGACACTGGTTTATAGAATGTTCTATAGAAACACAGAGGAGAAAGCAATTTATATAGCTTGGGCAAGAGTGATGGTGGGGGGGATCAGGAGAATATGACAAGGTTGTCACAAGGTAATATTTTAAATGAATTGGGAAGAAATTATAGGGATTCATTAGAAAAAGAGAAAGTATTTTTATGTGTGTATGTTTCATACTTTGATGTTACTACAAAATAAATAAAATTGACTAAGTCAGGTGTGACTTAGTGAGACCCTGTTTCAAAATAAAAAAATAAAAAGAGCTAGAGGTGAAGTTCAGAGGTACAATGGCCCTGGGTTCATTCCGGCAGGCCCCTGTTTTGAGGTGGGATTGTTTCTTTTGATCATATTGCCTGGTCAGGGGTGTGCTCTTAGCTTTTGGAAGGCACAGACCAGCTAACGGGTCTATGGTGGGGCATTGGTGTCCTTGGGCCCGTGGCTGGGTGTGCGGTCCTGGCACATGGAAGGAGGGACTGGAATGACTCGATGGGGTGAAGTCCTGCTCCTTCAGAGCGGGCTCTGAGGTCCTAAACATGGTGGAGTACTGAAAAAAGCATTGGACGTGGTTCAGAATACCTAGGTACAAACCCTGCCCTTTCTTGGGACAGCTTTGTGACCCTGAGCAGGTGACTCGAACTCTGTGAGCCCTGATGTCCTCTCTGTGAAATGGGGACAATGGTGGCTACGATCATGCCCGTGAAGATGGGGTGGGAGAGGATTCAGTTCTAACACTTGGCCCCACCCATATGAACAAAGGCTTCACTCTTCCCAGGGAAGACCCACTCCCCAGTACTGCAGATGAAGGTGGGCTTGAGCCTGAGTTCTCTGTGTGGTACAATCCCATCAGATCTAGATTCAAGGGTTGCAAAAGAGATGCCAGTGATTCTGGGCCTAGGCCTTTCTCTCCCTCTACTGTCTCCTTCCTTCTCTTTCTCTGTCCTGAGAGAGGAGACATTTATACTCTTCCTCTGGGTGTTCTGTAAGGTCCACAAGGAGCAGGGTGTGGGTGGTAGGGAGGTCAGCTGGCCCGGCCAGCATCTGTGTGGGCAACTCAGGGTCTGCAGGCGAACACAGCCTATTGACCTCCCAGAGTACCAGCACAGTCCTTAAGCCGAGGGACTTGTTTAAACTGGGAAACTGCTATTCTTAGTGGCAAGCTGTCAGCCAGCCCTTTTGAAAAAGGAGAGAAACCACTCAGTCAGGATCTAAAACTACTTAGGATTGACACCTAGCTCTGGGCAGAGCTTGGACCTGGAGCCTGGTTTGGAAAGAACTGAGTGGGGACAGGTATAGTGTATCAGTGGCATACCACGAGAGCCCGTGGTAGAAACAAACATGGCTCTTTATTATTTATTATAGTTAAAAGTAAACACTTGAAAATATTTTCTAGTAAGAATAATGATGAAACCACTTATAGAATATTTCCAATATGGCGGGTTCTGTTCTAAGCCATTGTGTATGCTATGTACTTGGATCCTACAATATCTCCATGGGGTGGGTAATGCTGTTGTTGACATTTAGGGCTGAGGAAACTGAGTCTTGAGATGAGGAATCTGGGTCACTGCAGTCAGAACGAAGATAGAGACTAAGTATGTGGAATGGTTTGCAATGTACCTTTGACCTCTACCTCAGTTCTCTGGTATCGTTTTCCTAGTTAACAAGCTGTTCTGTTTCAACTTCGTCAGGGAAAAATCTTGATTGTTGCACTTCTCAGGAAAAAACTCTCTGTGGTGACTTGACTTTGGGTTTCTTTGTGGAATTTATGCTTCCTGTTCAGGTGAGCACAATCAGGCTGGTTTCGATTTGCATAGCGATGGTGGGCCCCTGCCGCGGGCCAGGAGGAAAGAGCTGAACATCGGCCATGTTACTTAGGGATTGGCTCAGCACCAGGAGAACACGATTCCCTGGGAATCATTAGCGCATGGGTGTTTCTTATTTAAAAACCATGTTGACCATGTTTATAGGCTTTATCTTTATTTGGGCCAATTAATTTTTCCCTCCTGTCCACTGGGCATCTAGCCTGGTGGAAAGCTGAAAAGCTTTAGGATTACTCTCAACATGGATTTAATTTGAGCTCATTAGAGCCTCCAGGTGACATAGTTACTAGGTGGGCATATTCATTTCTGTTCCGTATTTTTGTCTCACAGGATCTTGGGAGAGACGGAAGATGATAGGTGGGTGGATCTCAGGCTGCCACCTTGAACTGGAAGCTTATACCTCCCAATCCAATTTATATTTCTTTGGTTCTGATATTTTTTTTTACTTATAGTTCCTGTTTTATGCTTCTTGGTAGCCACCTCAAATTCCTTGTTGAAGGGCGTAGGAACAAATTAATAAACAAATATCCTCAAACAAACAAACATGCTCAAACATGATGACAGTGGTTTCTCAGTCTGCGAAAAACTGCCTGCTGAGTCAAGCTCCTTTCCTATCAGGGAAGGGAGGGAGGAGAGAAGGGAGAAATAATTCACTAGAGCTGATGACAGCAGCCAGTCAAACTCTCTGAGCAAGTCGCTTTTAAGTCTCTGGAATAAGCTGAAGAGATAAGACAGGAACAAGATGGAGTAGCTCAACAGGCAGCTCCTTTGGACCACCTCCTACCCAGTTGTCTTTCTGCCTTGCTCTGGTGTGTGGGACAGAGCTCTTGTTGACAGTGGCCTCATCTAGGTCACCCTGTACTCTTTCGGAGTACATTTAGTCTAGAGGATATTGACTTCAGAAGCCCAAAGTTATTGATGGCTGTTCTCTGCAAATAGCCCAGGTGAATTCTTCATTCCCCTTCCCTTCTCTCACTGGGGATCCATCAGCAGTCCCTGAACAACTGGGATCGATTAGGTACAAACTCCATCAGGTACAGGCTGGAGATGGGGGAAGAGGGCACCTAACACTTGGGTCCAGATGCGAAAGACACCACAGAGCTGTCCTCTTTGCGTGGTGCGTTGCTCTCTGAATTTTGCCATCTGTCGATCTTTCCTTGCACAAGTGCTCATTTGCTTTGCTCGCTCATGTCCCAAAACTCTTTGCAGACTGAGGAAGCCAGAAGTGGGGTCTGGCTGGCGGGTCAGCAGAATGGAATGGAGACGAGGCCAGCCTGTTCTAGAAAGGAGAGAAAAAGCAGAGTGCAGAAGTCCAAAAGCAAGCTCTCCAAAGTGTTGGCCAAATGAGAGGAAAGAATGCAGACATCTTTCATAACCCCAGATGTGTCAGCGGTCATAAAAAAAAAAGGGCCATTTCTGGGTGAGTTTTAAGGTTTCTCTCCTAAGAAGTAGTAGACAGCCTCCCAAATAAAAATCAGTAAATCTTAGTTTATGCGTCAACTGGTCTCTTTCTTAGGGCAACCTAGAGGGACAAAACATGCAAAGCCCAGATCGACTCAGGACATTTAAGAGACTTACAGATAGCAATATTCAAGTAGTTGGAAATATTCACAAAGTAGTAGTCTATCACTCAGCATATCTGTTCTCTTGGCATCTTCAAATTTGCAACATCTTCAAGTGGCACATTCAGAAAATGTGTTTTCTGTGGAGAGATGTAAGACCAATGGGGTAGCAATATGGCGAGCCATCGGTGACCCCACTACGTCTCATTGCGTCCTTGGTTTCTGCGTTCCCTTTTCCATTATAATTTCTACTTCTTCATTCCTTGTTTTCTTTTCTCTTACCTCTGTCCTAAGAGATGCTTAAAATCAGATTGAAATATCTTGGAGAAAGACTTTGTTTATATTTGGCAGGTTGTTGCTTCCTATGTCTAAGACCAAAGGAAAGGAGGCTTAAAAATGTCATAAAATGTCCAGAAAGGCTTCCTGGATGTCAAGTAGCTGTTTCCTCACACCATGCGAATGAGTCAAGTATAGAAGAATCAGAAACATACAGATTAAATTTCACTTAAAACCCACACGTGGTTCTTAAGTGTTGGGAAAATATGCCTGGGGCCAAATCTGATTTGGGTTTAAAACAGAATTCAGACATGTTGAACGAAGAAGGAAAAGTCTAGAGGCAACTGGGTACATCTGCTCAGTTTTCACCAGGACTCGTAGGGTCATATGTCCCTCCTGGGATGACCAAAGTCAGGCCTTGTTAAAGAAGAATTGTCCAGAAACACAGGAGGACTCGGAGACACAGTGCTCTCCCAAGCACTGTGCACAGAGAGGGAGCCTGCCTGTCTCTGGGAACATTCTGGATGCACTGGCAGAGCTAGCTCTCAGGCAGACATATTCTTCTAAGCGACCAGCCTGGTGCCAGTAAATAGCCGAGAAACAGAGCCAGTTCCATTGGGTTATTGCAGGGTCTCAGAGAATTCTGCTGGGACCTAGGCTGTGCCAGGAGCCAGGAAGTCCGCCTCCACGCCCCGCCCCTCGCCTCACTTCTCCCTCCTACCAGCTATTTACCGCCTGGTTCATTTTACTTACCAGACGTCCCTGGAATCACCCTGGCTCCTGTCCTGCCAAGTGCCGCTCCTCTATGCCGCCACGATCATCTCTCACTGGATCGTTGGACTGTCACCTCCAGCCTGGCTCACCAGGGCACACGCCATGCGCTTTCTCGATCCCACAGCAACTTTATTGGCACCACCTCCTTGAAGTCCTTCAGGGTTTGCTTAAATGTTTGCAAGCTCCTAACATGACGGGCATGGACTGTCACAATCTGGTCTCTTTCTGCTTTTATATCTCCCCACAACCTGTTCCTTGCTCACCCCCAACACCCGGCTTCCCCGCCCTTCCTCCAATATGCTCCAACCATTTTGAACTACTCTTGGCCAATCCCTAGCTAGGGGGTTTGGGGGAAGTCAATTAGCCCCCCCCCGTGCCTCAGTTTCTTCATTTGTAAAGCGAGGGTGATGTGGCACGTGCATGGGGTTGTGGAGGCTGGGATAATTAATATATACACAGGGCTTTGCGCAGAGCCAGGCAACGACTATACCACCTTCTCTTGCTTTTTATGCATGACAGCTGTGCACCTTGGACTCCCTGCCACTTTCTCTGGTCCACTCCTGCTCGCCTTGAAGTTATAGCTCATGCCACCAATGTCACCATTGCTGATTATCACCCAGAACTGCCATCCTCCCTGATGTGTACTGTGTGTGTGTGTGTGTGTGTGTGTGTGTGTGTGTGTGTGTGTGTGGTATTAGGTATCCAACCCAGGAGTATTCTACCTCCAAGCTACACCCCCAGCCCCTTTTTTATTTTTTGTTCCAGAACAGGGCCACGCTAGGTTGCTGAGAGTCTCACCAAGTTGCTGAGGTTGGCCTTGAACCTGCGATCCTCCTGCCTCAGCCTCCCAAGTACCAGGTGACAGGTGTGCGCTTTTGTCATGTGGCAAGCACCACTTCTGTAGCATGAGCCACAATCCAGGTCCTGTCACTATCATCCGCACCCCAGTCTGTCTCTGCACCAGACTGTAAGCAGTTCGAGGGCAGGGACTGTTTCTCAAGTGCCTGGACTACCTATAGCCAATAAATATTTGCTGATATAAGGAAAGAATAAAATTAGCTTACAGAAAGGGACTTGGCCAGCCTCCAGGGGGATGCCTGTAGACCTTAAAGGGTCATGTTTCTTTCCATAAATGCATAGGTGGTTATTCTTTTTTAATGAGCCAAGGGAAAAATACGTTTACCAAGTTGGCATTTGGCAAAAGCGATTTCAACATCTAAAGATGTTCCTCGTTCTGGAACTCAAAATGACCTTGCACTTCAGAATGTCATTGCAAGGTTGCTGAGCTGAATCTTTTGCTCTTGGCTCTTGCCTCTTACCTCCCCCTCCCTGCACTCCACCTCTACCTATTTCCGGCCCCCACTGGGGTCTAGCTAACCCATTCCAACTTCCACCGGAGTGCCAACGCTCTCTGTTCTCCACTTAGTCTGCATTTCTCCTGGGTGCCGAGCGCAGCTGCAGAAACGAGCTGTGCGTTTGAGTCTCACGTGGCTGTGACTGTTTGGACACAGGGTGGTGTCCGAGGGAGGAGGTGGTTTCTCCCACCCTGAGCCAGCTGTGGCAGCATCTGACATGGCTGAAGGATTCTGTCACTCTGGTTGGCCATGGCTCATTAAAATGCCTGGGCTTGCTGGGGACTCGTATTTTTAAATCCGGACTGCTCACAGGGCCATGGAAACAGATTAGGGTGCATCTTTTCCAATGTGTCTGACTCGTCCACGGTCATGTGAGTACCCAAGAATTTGCACCTGGAACTTCCTTCTGGGAATATACAATCTTTTATCTTTCCCCACCCTGGAGGAAAATAAAATAAAATAAAATAAAATAAAATAAAATAAAATAACTCATTTTTTTGTCAGTTTTGAATGTTACAAAAAATTGAAGACATTTTAAACATATTTTTTCTCATATAATAAGTGAGGCAGGCTGTTTGATTTACTTTTGATTAATTATATAAGTGAAGCCCTATTTGTCAACAAGTATATTCACAGATTATGGAGCTTATCATATTTGGTGGAGAAACACAATTTTAAAATGCAGATGGAAATTTAATTATGTATTAGCATCGACAAGAAACAAAACCTGCCTTTGTGACCTATGTTTAGGATTTCTGCATTTTGCACTTGAAAGTCAACTGGTTAATTGGTGGGAATTTTGAGTTATATTTCTAAGTGTTGACATAAAGAGGCCACTTGCCATCATTTATCCAAAAGTATCCCATTGCAAGAGTGGATAGCCTCATTCCCAGTAATGGGAGAAGCAAATTGGATGTAATTCTCACAGTTTTCTCCCTCTAACACAGGCTTCTGAAACATTGCACATAGTTTAAAGTGCTGCTAATATTTTTGACCATATAAATAAAATTTAGATTGGGTTTCAAAATTGGGGAGTGAATTGGCAGGATCATCATTTTCAGGTTTCTGGTGTGGAAACCTGAAGACCAAGGGATGCTCCCCCTTCCCTTGAAGGTGGGCTGGGCTCAGTCCACCATTAGACTTGCTTCTAATAAAAAAAGAGATGAGATATCACACTGAGTGGCTTATAAGACACCAAGTGATGTGTGCATGTATCTATGTTTTACTTTGAATCTCACTATGATGTATAATTACAATGCACCAATAAAAGCGTGTTTTGAAAAAGAACCGGTTATGGGGGGCTGATCTCTGTTTTGCTCTTTCCTCCTCCACTCGGGCTGACAGAGCTGGCCACCATGCTGTGAGGAAGCTTCCATACTCGCCCACCACGGCAGCCTCCAGCCAGCAGCTGGTGGCCGATGGAGGCCCTAAGTCTAGCATCCCATGAGGAGCTGAATCTTGTCAGTAACAACAGAGTGAGCTTAGATATGAATCCTTCCCCCTGTTGAGCCTTTACGTGACCAGAGCCCCAGCCAACATCCGACTGCAGCCTATAAGAGACCTTGAGACAGAGGACTCAACATAGCTGTGCCCGAATTCTCAACCCACAAAAATAATGTGAGATAATAAGTGTTGTTTTAATCCACTAAGGTATGGGGCAATTTGTCATGTTGCAATAGGCAATTAATATACCTCATTTACTTCCTCATTGAGTTTCAACATCACTATTCTTAAGCTCCCTGGCTTTAACCAATGGGTTAAAATATTATACATTGAGGGCACATGGGTATTGTTATGGTTTAGATATAAAATGTCCCCCAGAGAAGCTCATGTGTTAGACAGTGCAGCTGGGTTCAGAGGTAGGACATGGCTGGAGGAGGTGGGTCACTGGGGCATGGGCTTGGGGACTGTGTCTGTTCCTGGCCCTCTTCTTTCTCTCTGCTTCCCACTGCCACGAATTGAGTGGTGTTCCTCTGCTCTGCCCTGCAGCTGTGGTTTCTGCCTTGAAGCTGGCCAACTATGGACTGAACCTCTGATATCGTGAGCCAAATAAACCTTTCCTCCTCTAAGTTGTGCTTGTCAGGTATTTTGGTCCCAGCGATGAAAGGCTAGCTAACACAGATATAAAAGGCATAGTATTAGAAATACAACAACTTCATTCAAAGCAGCCTGCCAGCCAGCATGTGCAGCTGAGCAGCAAATCGCTGGAGCGTCTGAATCATAAGTGTGCTCTCCAAACAATCACATCAAACACATACGAGGAAACTCTCGAACAGCTTGGTTGTTTTAAAGGGAAAACAGGTCCATTTCTTTGATTGATTTAAAAAGCACTCCATTGCCACCTCTCCTGATGTAAACTCAGGTGATGGTGGAGGAGATGAAGGACCACATAGCTGGAGGCCAAGAAAAAGAGTGTGGAGCTTTCTGTGGGAGATATTGATTGGCCAGGATGCAGATGGCAGATATCCTTTTTGTTCACATTGGATTGGCTGCAATTCAGTCACATGTTCATAGCACACTGCAAGGGAAGCTGGGAAATAGAGTCTAGCACTGTGTTTGAAGGAGAAAGAGATAGATAGATTTTGGCAATAGCATTGTCTGCCAATGCCGTGTGTGTGTGTGTGTGTGTGTGTGTGTGTGTGTGTGTGTGTGTGTTTGTGTGTGTGTGTGTGTGTGTGTGTGTGATTGAACCCAGGGGCATTCTACCTCCCAGGGGCATTCTACCTCCAAGCTACACCCCCAGCCCTTTTTTAATTTTTTGTTTTGAAACAGGGTCTCACTAGGTTACTGAGAGTCTCACTAAGTTGCTGATGCTGGTCTTGAACCTGAGATCCTCCTGTCTCAGCCTCCCAAGTACTGGGGTGACAGGCACGCACCACCACACCCGGCCAAAGTGATTAACTTTTAATTCCATTATGTGAAGTAATTGAGCATTTATGATGGGGAGACATTCTACTAAGCATCACGGATACAAATCAGGTAGAAAAAGTATGGACCTTCTTCTCAGAGACATCATGATTCGGCTGGAAGGTGGTTTGGAAGTGAAATCTTAGGCCGGCTTCCCCCATCCGCATGTGAATAACAGTAGTAGCTACAGATTGTTCTGTTTATGGGAAAGTAGGTACAAGTTAATCCTGGGGAGGTTTCGTCCCCCAAGGGCCCCCAAACCGCTCACTTTAAGACTCTCTTTGTCAGAATTTATGGACACAACAAGCCCTCTCCTTCCTTTGGTGGGATGTTTGTGACCATGAACCTCCAGGTAGCCTGTGTGGGAACAAATTTAGCCAGCGTTCCAAAGCCCCAGCACCCTCTACTTACAGGAATAACATTCTCCAAGATAGTTCTCAATGTTTCTTTCAAAAATTAGGAAATCAGAGTGTAAACTGGAACAAGCTCTTAGGAAAAATAATTTGACACTATAATCACAAGTCAAAATAGACTACCTTCAAAACGATGCACAACCTGGAATCCAGCAGTATCCTTCCCGTGGTAGACCTCTTGGAATCTTTTGATCACATGCACCCGCACAAGGATATTTATTGTAGCACTGTTTGTCATAGCGAAACCCTGGAAACATCACAAATGTCCATCAGTGGTAGGACAGATTACGGTCTTGTCATGTAATGGAACGGTATATAATAGTAAACATGATAAATTGCAACCTCATGTATTAACATGAATGAATCTCAGAAAGATAATGTTGAGTGTACAATACAAGTCATATAGGAATATATAAAGATGAGTTGATTTATAGAGAGTTCAAAAGCACACATCACTAAACAATATAGTGCTTAGGAATCTGTATGTGGTATATATGTGGGCCCATGGGTAGATTCATGCTAGCATTACCATGTACTCTGGAGGGAAGAGGGGTGATGTGGAGAGAGGTAGACCAGGCCTCCCTTCTTCCATCTCTCTGTTTCTGACATGGGGATTGAACCCAGGGGCATTCTACCTCTGAGATACACCCCCAGCCCTATTTTTTTATTCTTTATTTTGAAACAAGGTCTCACTAAGTTGCGGAGGGCCTCACTAAGTAGCTGAGGCTGGCTGCGAACCCAGATCCTCCGGTCTCAGCCTCCCAAGCACTGGAATTATAAGCGTGCACCACCACGCCTGGCTTGCTTCTGACATTTTACCTTCAAAAAAATAAACTGCCTTGGCTCTTCCATCCTTCCTGCCTCTCATGCCAAACCCCTGCATTATAGTATAGATCCAACCAAAGCTGAGAGGGAAAGGAGGGAGAGAGGGATGAGGGAGGGGGAGAGGGAGAGAGAACGTATCTGGAGGATGACATGATTTGAGAATGGAACGGAAAGCCAGGGTTCCCGAACCTATCTACATGATCCAAAAGAAAAAAAATCCTATATGCGGCCTGGACAACATTTATTGAGCAACTACTACACCCCTCTCCCTGTGCAAAGCAATTCCTTGTATGTCATCTCATTTCATCTTCACAGCATCCCTGAACATTCACAGAGTTGTTCCCATTTTACATATCTGGAAGGCGGAGGATTTCCCCGGGGTCACTGAGATGAGGACGGGCACTTTGGTTTCAGCCTCTAAATACATGGGCGCATCCATCCAGGAAACAAACCTGGAAAAAAGTCTAGCGGGACTTCACTTCATCTAAACCACTGTCCCCGTGATACCACCAGCTCAGCCTGGCAAACCCCTTCCCCATTTTAATTTAATATTTCGCCCCAGGGTGCATCAGGTGGGGTGAGAATGAAATGCTCGCAGTGTTCTCCCTGCGCCGGCTCTGGGGGCCACTCCTCTGAGCAGGTGGCTTGGCTTTGCAGCTGTGGTTGGCCCTGCACATGTGGTACGCATTAGTCGGCGGGCAGGACGTGCTATTACACGGTCCTAATGAAACCCGGGCCTGCTGCATTTTAATAAACCATCCAAGGGAGCCAGATGCCTGGCATTTTGTTGGCAGCAAGAGCCTGGAAGACAGAGGAAAGTTTCTATCATCATGATGGATTAGGTTATTTTCATCTTGTACAAAGTTACTCGCAGGTAAAAGGTTGGACAAGATAGCTCTTGATTAAATGAAAACGGTGTCTGACGAGTCCATAAATTATGAAGCAGAGCAGCAGAAAAATTGGAATGTGTTTTTTCTTCGCTCGGTCCCTGTAACGATTTAACTCCGAGGGAGGACCTTTTCCTACCTTGCAAATATGTCAGTGGCTGTTCTACCGAGGCGTTTCCTTGGAGGAGGCTGCGTGGCTGGAGGTGGAGTTGGGGAAATGGGCGCTAGTTCCCTTGATTACTGCCATTTTCTTCCTGGTAGCTGTATCTCTTTGTTCATCCATATGGGATTGTTTTCTGCCGCACCCACACCCCAGGGTTCCATTTCTGCATTTTATGGGGTATTTGCTTGGCTGGTGAGCCTGTGAATTGCCCTCACCACACTCCCTCATTCGTCCACCCCATATTCCCATATTCCCAGGACGGAGTACTTGACTCAAATATTTGGAGTAAATCCTTAGTAACTGCAAGACTGCAGGGTTGGCATGAACTTTTGCGAAGAAGCTGTAAGACTTTGAGAACATTCAGGTTTATAGGTGTTGCTCTGCTAGGAGTTTAGTCTCCTCTATGATAGATGGAGGAGCCATGCCCTGGGTTTAGGTCACAGAGCTCGCAGAGGCCCCGCAGGACCGGCTGCTCCCTTTCTTCCTCCATTAAGATTTTCTTAGCCGGGCGTGGTGGTGCACCCTTGTAATCCCAGTACTTGGGAGGCGGAGACCGGAGGATCCGGGTTCGCGGCCAGCCTCAGCTACTTAGTGAGGCCCTCTGCAACTTTGTGAGACCCGGTTTCAAAATAAAGTATAAAAAATAGGGCCGGGGGCGTAGCTCAGAGGTAGAATGCCCCTGGGTTCAACCCCGGTACCGCAAAAAAAAAAAAAAGATTTTCTTGACAGATTCTCTGCTTCTCTCTTCCCATCTGATGGCTGGTCCTGTCGGACTTACTGATTCTTGAAAACAACAGAAAATATCCCCAGCTGCTTGGAACATAAGTGTGCGGAGCCTGTCGTCCTCTCCCAGCAGGTCGTGCTGACACACAGTCCTCAGAGGGGAACTCCTTGGTCCCTTGTCCCCCTGGCAGTAAGAGGATTCCTTATCAAAACAATGCATTGGAATATGTTTAGAGATGCAGTTTTGCTTTATGCATGCTTCTCGATGAAAAGCAGGGAAAGGGGACGATGCTAAGGGCTGAGAGGTGTGCTCCAGGCCGGGAGCAGAACACACATGTCTCAGCCTCAGTCTCTTGGCAACCTGTGACATGGCGTGGGGACCTAGAGAGGGCAGAGGGGCAGGGGAGGAGAGTGCAGAGGAGGCGGGAAGACAGAGTCTGCTTGCCTAAAAGAGGCTGGCTCCTTAGGAACCAAATGAAAAACAAAACCGAAGCAACAACAAAATAAAAAGAAGCATGCACGCACGCGATCCCCTGGCGTCTGAGTGTGTTCGTGACTGGCCACCAGGGAGAATGTCCTACAGGTTGGGCATTCCTAATCTGAAAATCTGAAATCAGAAATGCTGCAAATTCCCCATTTGGGGGTGGGTGGGTACTAGGGGCATTCTACCTCTGAACTGCCCTGCCCTTTTTATTTTAAGTTTGAAACAGGGGCTTTCTAAGTTATCATGTTCTGGCCTTGAACCTACGATCGTCCTTTCTTAATTGCCCAAGTACTGGGATTATAGGTGTGCACCACCATACCTGGTCCGAATTTTTAAAATGCCCATGCGATGCCATGAGTGGAAAAATTCCATACCATGAAACTGTTCTGTATTAAAATGATTGAAAATGGAGCCGGGCGTGGTGGCGCACGCTTGTAATCCCAGTACTTTGGGAGGCGGAGACCGGAGGATCCGGGTTCGCGGCCAGCCTCAGCTCTCTCGCTCTCTCTCTCCCTGTCTCTCTCTCTCTCTCCCTCTCTCTCTCTCTCTCTCTCTCTCTCTCTCCTTAGTGA
>PVJS01023989.1:0-29074 GCA_004027185.1 Glis glis
GCCATTTGTATTTCTTCTTCTGTGAAGTGTCTATTTAGTTCACTTGCCCATTTTTTGATTGGGTTATTTGTTTTTTATAGTGGTGATTTTTTTAAGTTCTCTGTATATTCTAGATATTAGTCCTCTATCAGAGGGGTAGCTGGCAAAAATCTTCTCCCATTCTGTTGGCTCTCTGTTTAGGATCTTGATAGTTTCCTTTGCTGCACAAAAGCTCTTCAGTTTAATGCAATCCCATGTATTGATCCTCATTTTAATTTCCTGTGCCTTTGGGGTCTTGTTCAGGAAGTCTTTACCTGTGCCTATGTGTTGAAGTGTTGGACCTATGCCTTCTTCAAGTAGCTGCAAGGTCTCTGGTCTGATTTCTAGGTCTTTGATCCATCTTGAGTTGGTTCTTGTGCAAGGTGAGAAGGTGGGGTTTATTTCCATTTTTCTGCATATGGTTAGCCAGTTTTGCCAGCACCATTTGTTGAAGAGGCTATCTTTCTCCAGTGGATGTTTTTAGCCCCTTTGTCAAAAATCAATTGGCTGTAGGTATGTGGCTTTGTTTCCACATCTTCTATTCTGCTCCATTGGTCTATGTTTCTGCTTTTGTGCCAGTACCATGCTGTTTTTATTACTATGGCTTTGCAGTATAGTTTGAAGTCAGGTATTGTGATGCCTCCTGCATGGTTCTTATTGCTGAGAACTAATTTGGCTATTCTGGGTTTTTTGTTGTTCCAAATGAATTTAAGGACAGATTTTTCTATGTCAGTGAAGAAGGACTTTGGTAGTTTAATGGGTATTGCATTGAATCTGTAGATCCCTTTTGGAAGAATGGCCATTTTGATGATATTTATTCTGCCTACAGGTATTGACTTAAACCTTATCTTCATTTGTTTAAATTTTAGTGGGATCTGCTGATGTCTAACTTTCAGAGTTGGAGTTGACATCCTATTATATGTCTCTGTAATGGTTTGGATTTAAAATATCCCCCTAGCTCTCACAGAAACAAGGTAGCAGAGCTGGAAGCAGGGCTTGGTTGCTAAGGAGGGGTCCTTGGGGCTGTGGCCTTGGGGACTTTGTATGGTTCTCTCCTCCCCTTGCTTGTTCTCCGTTGCTTCCGGCCTCCATGATGTGAAGAACAAAGTCTTGTCCTCTCCATCTTTCCGTTTCCTGCAGCCATGTCCTGAGTCCCGCCGTCCCGGCCTTACATGGACTGAACCCAAAAAACTCCAAGAAAAACTTAAGCCAATAAATCTTCCTTCCTCTAACCTGTATGGTCAGTTCTTTGGATTATAGCAGTGAGGATGCTGACTGAGACATCCTCTGACTTTTTCAACTCCTACCAGACCCCTGGATAAGAACTGGGCAGGTGGACAAGAAAGAAATAATGCTATAGAGTCTGTTACTACATGAATCAGGAGAGCAATAATGGGCCAGCAATTTAATAAGTGGGGATACTGTTCATTCATGTTTTTTCCTTCATATGTTCTCTGGACACAGGCTTCAGAGAATGCTCAGTTCCATCACAACATTCAGCATGGCTAGCAAGAATCGCAAGAACCTGTCTCTCAGCTTTCCAAACTCTTACAAAAGTCATTCTGTTCTCAATCCTTCTTCCTTTATCTTTTTTTGATTCAATGTTTTGTAACAGAATATATATATATATATATATATATATAGAGAGAGAGAGAGAGAGAGAGAGAGAGAGAGAGAGAGAGTTGGGTTTTTTATATTTCAATTTGTATCTGAATGAGTTCTACTTCCCAGTAGGTGAAATCCCACTATTACTACTAGAAAAATGTCTTTACATATCTTATATATTCTGTTTGGAATCAATATTTTAACATAAACAATATTCCATAGTTAATTTACACTGATGTTAAAAATTTGGTGTTAGTTTGCAGGGAACTATTTTAATAGCAACATTTCCTACGTAAACACTTCCTGAAGTAGGCCTCATAGAAGATCCCATTTCCTTTAAAGTTTCTTACCCAGCAGAATAATGATGCAGAGGAGAATGGCAATCAAGGCTCCGGTGCTGAGGCCGGCAGGGAGGAGCAGGGCCTCTGCACTGCAGGACTGCATGTTGCCCTGGCTGTCGCAGGCGCACACTCGGATGGTCAGGGTGCCGGTGCTGCTCTGAATTGGGTAATCGTTGTCTGATATCACCACAGGCAAGAGATAGGTACTTATTTCATGTCTATTGAAGCTATTTTTTCTAGTTAAAATTCTGGCAGTGTTATCTAAAACAAACCAAAACACATAACAAATAGTTTGGGACAGTAAATTTGCTTTATGCTGGTAACTGAGGTTTGACATATAACTAAAAATCAGTTTATATAAAATCCAAAATCATTGTACAGTTTTCTATTCAATATGTAGAACACTATTAAAATTAGATAAGATAAACCAGGCAGTTCCAGGAGTCTAATACTATATTTATTAGGTTTTCAAATAATTACCCAATAATATTTTCAATGTGGTAAATTTGTACATGTGAACCATTTGCCAAATCTATGTAGATGATAAGATTTTGCTTTTTTAGAATTTTCTAGAAACATATTTTTCAGGCCAAGAGAAGATTGTATTAGTTTTTGTTTTTCAATTACACATGACTGAGTTTGTGCATGCACACACATGCCGGACACGTCAATCCAGTATTCTTGAAGAAAATATGATTGGGTATATTGTAAGCATTGTTACATCCTTTAAAATCAATGAAACAGTCAAAATCCATCAAAAATCCCAATATATAGCTGACAGTGAGCAGATTATTTAACATTTCTGAACATTGATTTCTTCCCATTAAAACAAATATAGAGCTGTGAATATGTGTATGACTTAAAAGTACAGTAGACCTGAGTTGACTTTTGTGAAGTGCTTAATAAAGTTCCAGGAAGAAGTAAGGATTAATAAAGACTAACACCCAATTACCTATTTATGTTGCTACTGACTTTTTCTTTTGTCTGGTAACTCATTTAGTATTCTTAAATGGAGTTTTGTTGTTAATATATATATATATTTTTTCTTTTTTATATCCCCAAGTAGCCAATATTTTAAAAATGATAGTTTCTATCCTATTTTCTTTGCCAACAAATTTAGCCAGCACTACAGGTTGTTTAAAATGTGAATATAGGAAAGGGAGTCAGTCAGTTGCTATATCAAACAAACAGGACAGCAAAAAGGGGGGGAGGGGTCAACCTCCTGCAGGTACAATGGTTGAATACAAAATAATCATCTCCTTAATTATTAGTGGGAAGCTAACTACATCAGTGTAAGCTAGGAAAGTTGATTAGCAAAATCACAAATGCAGATAAACAAATTTTAAAATTTATCTTTCATGGATGGACCTGGAGAACATTATGTTAAGTGAGATTAGCCAGTCACAGAAAGTGAAGGGTCATATGTTTTCTCTCAAATGCAGAAGCTAGGGAGTAATTGGGATATAAGAGGGACTTTAGATAATGGAGGAGAAACTCCAGTGGAGTGAAGGAGGTGGTTTGGGGGAGGGAGTGGGAGAGAGGGAGAATTAATAAAGGAAACACTTCCATTGACATGTACATATGTGAGAATACTAATGCCAATCTCAGTATCTTGTATGGGGAAGGGTGGAGTGGGGAGGGAGCTGAGGGAAAACTCACCAAGTGCTGTGTGCATGTATGTCACTATCACTATGAATTACATTATGATGTGGGACTATAGTACATCAATAAAAGTATAAAAATAAAAAGTAAATAAATTGGAAAAATATCTTAAATAATACTTGACACAATGTAAAGTGATCCAGTATCTCCAACAATTTTCTGGTACTTTGAGAACCACCTAGAGGTAATATATATGGCAGTCTGTCTTCACCTGCCAACGCCAGATATTGGGAAGAAAGTACTGTAAATATGCCAGTGTGGTTATTAGGTTTATTTACACATACATATGTCTACAGTAATTCCAAAAAACTACACCTTCTAGCCGGGCGTGGTGGCACATGCTTGTAATCCCAGTACTTGGGAGGCTGAGACTGGAGGATCCGGGTTCGCGGCCAGCCTCAGCTAATTAGTGAGGCCCTCGGCGACTTAGTGAGACCCTATTTCAAAATAAAGAATAAAAAATAGGGCTGGGGGTGTAGCTCGGAGGTAGAATGCCCCTGGGTTCAATCCCCAGTACTGCAAAAAACAAAATACACTTTTTAACAAGCACAAGCTGACAAAATTAGGTTAACATAAAATATATGAAGTAGAGAAGTGTTCTAATATATTTGTTTATACTAGAACAATTCTAATGATATATATATTTATCAAGAAATTGAGCAGTTCAGTTTTCTAAAACTCCTTTTATTTTTATATTTTTCCCTTAAATGTAGGTATGCTTTTTTTTATGAGAATACAAGAAACACAATTTCAGAGAAATGAAATCTGTACATCCTGTAGGACAAGAGTATATCTTGCCATTGCAACAGTGCCTTGCACGGAATCCGCTCCCAGGTCAGGATGGCGGCTCCACGTTCCTCGCAGTCCTCTTTATCCCTTCTTTGCCTCAGTGAATCTGCTGCTATTAAAATCTCATCAAAGTCTCCAAAACAGTCTCACCGAGTCCTTTCCCTATACATATGTTCTATACTTTTAGCTTCTTTATAATTTCAAAACTGTAAACACTTATAAAGAGACCTCTCTCATGTATTTTATTATTCTAAGTTCAAGATAGTAAGCATTGTCAAACAAGACATTATCAGAATATGTCACTATGTGATCAAAAATATTTTGCTATTTAGGGCAATAAATATATATCATGTATATTGTAAGAGTTACTTTAGGGGAAGTACCTACCAATGCCATCTTAACTCATAATGAACAAGTTCTGAATTTTACCTTCATTGTCCTGTACTGTGAAGTTTGGATTGACAGCAGCTAAACTGAAGAAAAATTTCTGTCCACCTAAAGGGTCATCTTTGTCTACTGCACTTATAGTTTGTATGAGCTGCAGAAAAGAGAGAACATTACATAGTCATCAACCTTTCACATGTATAATCTGCTTTGCAATAGGTAACTTTTTAATATATTTTTATTGATGCATTATAGTCTCAGATCATAAAATGTAAATCATAGTAATAGTGACATACTTGCACACAGCACTTTTTAACATCTTAATTTGATCGTACTTTTTAACATTTTTAATTTTGTCAAAAAGTTTAAAAAGATAATTTCTTTTGTTTCTTGTGCATGAATCTTTGAGTTAATTCATCTTTGTAATGGTTACTTTGATTTTTATGATCTGTCTTCCCCATCTCTCTCATTTTTCTCCCATGAATACTGCCTTTTCCCTCAAAATGGTAAATCACAAGATATCATGTTCTTTGAGGTTTTATAAATTTAGATATAGCATTTGGTGTAAGTAGGTTACTTCATATAAATTAAAGCATCGATCAAAAGGAGTTAATTTGATATAGAAAATCTGTTACATATGCATATTGATGTCTGTCTATATGGTCAAACATATGCTTAACTAAAAGGAATATACATTTTCCTGAATTAACTCAGTTTAACATTGTGTGGATAGTGGGTGGAAATATTTGTTGCCGAGGTTTTGTTGATTTAATAAGCAATTTCAAGTTTAAAACCTTAAGCATAATAATTAAAAAAATTAAAAAAATATTTTAACTCTTCTGTATTAAATTACTTTTCTTTCAAAGTGTGTTACAGCAATAAAAATGTGAGGTACTAGCTTATTTAATTACAATTATAATCATTTATTTCAAAGGGATAAAAGAAATTTAATTAAAGTATACAAAGATATATTTTCTCGAAATAATCAGCAGGAAAGTATCATTTAAAACTGAATTGTGTTAAATCAGTTTTAAGAATATACTTTACCTAATTTTAATTTTAATAAGATGAAACAGAAATAATACTTATAAAATATGGTATAAATACATGAATGAATTAAAGGCAAAAAATGTCAAAATAATGCTAAAACTGCTTAGGAGTTTTTTATTTTATTTACTGATACATTTCTTCACTGACTCTTTTCTATGAAATATGCTTTAAAGGATTTTTTTAAAATTTTGATTTATAAGAGTATTTTTGAAGCCCAATGTGGTGCATGCCTGCAATCTCAGTACTTAGGGGCTGAGATAGGAGGACTGTAGGTTTGAGACCAGTGCTTAACTTAGTGAGACCCTGCTTCAAAATTAAGAAATAAAAATAAAATAGGTTGGAGTGTTGCTCAGAGGTGGCAACTCCCAGCACCACACACACACACACACACACACACACACACACACACACACATACACACACACTATACACAGCACACACACAACACACACACAACACACACACAGTATGTTGAAGAGGAAAAATGCCATAAATAAAATAATATACCAAATTCTTAATCACTAATATTACTATGTTAATGCACATGTAAGCACACACACACATACAAAAGAGCTAATGGTGTTTTAAAATAAAAACGACAATGTCTAAAAATAAGTATACATTTGCAACCATAATTAAAAACAATTCCAGTTCATTTTTACAGTCCAAAATAATATATTTCTAAGGACAAATATTCATATCTTCACAGATATGTATAGGAAATTATAAAGATTTATTTAAAAATCCTCAATAAAATGTGTTATTTAATCAAATATTGTTACAACGTTGATACGCCTTAATTGTAAAGAAGTAATTCACCTTGTTATAAAGAAGCAATTCTAAGTTATATTACTGGTACAAACAAAATAGAATCACATTTTGCAGAATCTCTGTCATACTGGAATATACTTTTACTATAAGACTTCTTGCTTACAAATGCAGGCACTCCCTTTGCAAGATGGGGTTTTCTTTGAGACATACTTGGTTTTAATATCTAACTCTTTCATATCCAAAACTTACATCTCAATCTAGTCTTAATCTCTACTTCAATCTTATATCCAAAATTCACAATATTCTTGTTTTAATAAATGTGCCATAAAAAGGTCCAATGGAAATCAGAAGTTGACAACAAGAAGGAATAGATAAAACCATTGACACTGGCTCTGTATATAAACTCTCACTATTATATTCTACTGGAGACAAATTCATTTTGATTTATTTCCAATAAAAGAGTTTGCCACACTTAGGAAACAAAGAAAAAAGGTTGATAACATCCAGTATTCATTCTGAGCATAGAATGAAAAGATACAGACAAGTCTGTAGTTTACCTCCCTCCTTAGCAATAACATAATTTGTATTTTCATACCTTGCATAAGCTTGAGGAGTGTTTCAGTCATATACTATTAGGCATGTGGGATGACGAGTGAATTTTAAGACATTTAAAGTCAGATAACTAATAAGGTCATTGTATTTCAATATATTTTAACAATTTTTATGGAATGACTAGGAGTTTTGTTGATGAAAACTTCCCTTTTTTCTGGCAAAATTTACCCTTCTCAGCTATTAGGCAGTAACTAAGCGTTTTCCTAAGGAAAATAGGTATGGGGTATTTTGGGTCTGATAAAACCTTAGTTGCTGATCAGTTTGGTATTTGCTGTTAGTTGATATTTGGTTTAATATGGTGCTGAGATGCTATTGAAGTGTGAATACAAGCAGCAACCCTTCATGAGGAGGTTCCTTGGGAAATGTTCTTTAAAAAATAACTATTAAATCTTACTTTATTGATTGAAGGAGAAAGCATAAGTGAAGAAAATAGAAGGAAAGGAAAAGAGCCAGCCCTTTCTTCTTCTGTCTCTTTTCCCGTCTTTCTGAGGTAGAAAAGGTGAAAATTTAAGGAGCCCAGTTTAGGCATGAACAAAAAAAGCAAAAAAAGAAAAAATCTAATATTATATCAGTTGCAAGTTCTATTCTTCCTAAGGGAAACGCTTCTATCCTTAGAAAAAAGAACAGATGAGGCCAGGCAATGGGTGGCAATTAGTTTTATTTCTGTCTTATCAATTTGTCTACACACCAAATGAGTGGAACTATTCCCTGTGTTGTTTTTCTAAGTGCTACTTAAACAGCGCTTAATTTGCAGGAGTATTGGTTGGACTGAGCTACTCTATAAATAATGAAAGCATACACAGAAGTCCTAACACTTTCCTGTTTTCCTAGGAAGAGGGGGATGGAGCTACCAAGTGAACATCCTTGAAGGGCTCAGTGAAGAATTTTGTCAAACAACCATTTCGATTTTGCCCGCTTGGATGTCATAACCTAGAATTCTATCATTTAATATTTAACAGTTTTGTTTAAGCAAAGGCATTTTTCAGCCAACGAGACCAAAATCATATCCAGCAAACTAGTCTTATTAAAAATAACCAGTGCGACAGACAATCATACATACAGCAAATTAGACAGGAATTGTTAATCATGTTCTTCCTATCAAATCTGTCTAGGTAGGCTAACTGCTTTTTTATTATTAAAATCATGTTTCCTGTGATTATTTTTCGTTAAAATGCGAACTACTTTTTATATGTCCAGAAAGTCCAGAGGCATGACTGAGGCAGCTACAGTTAAAAAAGAAAAGAAAAAAAAACAGCATAGGAAAATAAACAAACGCAATATTTTGTATATTTTGGATATATCTATATAAATCAGTATTTATAATGATTCAAATGCTCTGAAAAATATCTCTTCAAAATCAAATAGAATAATCATAGAGGAGCAATGAATGCAGTGGTAGTGAAGCGGGCAATTTATCTCTTAGAGGAAAGGTTTTATCTTATATCATGCTGGGCTTGCCAAGCAGAGGACTATTTTGAATAAAATTTTTAGGGTAGACACTGTTTCATTACTAAGGATGTTGGAAGCAGCTAAATCATTTAAATATTCCAAATTAAACATTTCCATAACATTTTCAAGTTAAAAAAAAATGAACCCAATTGCAGCAATTTTACCATTTCAAACAATTGACGGGCTATTGAATTCCTGTTAGAATCTTCAAAAGGAAGAATTTAAGATTTTCCACAATATAATTTGCATAAAAATGTAACAATGACATTGGTGTTTATAAAAGCATCAAATGATGTCAAAACACAATGCGGTTTCACAATGGCTTCTCTTTCACTAATAAAACACATTTGATTCCCAATTATTATTTATAATATGCAGCTTCCTTCTGTGAAGATAGCACTCAAACCAATTAAGAGCATTTCTTTCAGCTATATATGCTGGAGCTTTTCAAACAACAAAATTAGTCCACTGAGGAAAAGATTTAAATAATTACAAACAAAGCTGATGTAGGAAGAATGTTTTAAAGGACTAAAACTGAGTCATTAAGCATTTTATGTGTTGTTATAATGATGAAAAGCAATGTTCAAGTCGAAAGAACAAATTCTGCTGCCCTACTTCAAAATGTATTTGTATACACCCAAATATTGCCTGAATGTTTAAATGATCCTATTCATTTGTCTCTGAGTTTCCTCCAACTTTCCCTTCCACTGTCTTTATCAAGTCTCCATATTTATCTAATGCACAGCAGAAGGTGCCTGGGTTAGTGACTGTTCATGTTTTTGAAAGTTCTAGAAGTTAAAGTTTCTTAAACCTGAACTTTTGTGCCAAAGATAATGTCTTTTCTTGACAGTAGGGTTTTACAAAAGAAATATGAAACCTAGTGCACTGCTATTTGAAATGTTTTCAACTTCAAAAACATCAGTCGCTCTACAAAATATTATTGGGAGTAGGTGTGAAAACGTCTGTCCCTATTTCTCCTTTTCTCTCAGGTTTGTGAGAGGGAAATATTGAGCACAGTTAGAATCGCTGGTGTTTTCAAGCCTCCAGTTGCTCACCTGCCCTGCTCGCGCATTCTCACATACAAAAGTGTCGTAGAACACAGCGAATTGGGGGGCGTTGTCGTTAACATCCAAAATCCTCACAAACACAGCCACACGAGTTGTCTCTTTGGGATTATCTAGGAAATGGGGGAAAAGAATTTTGTTTAGGAAGACATATTTGTGCCACAGATTTAACTTATATAGGCATCTTGTGGGTATTAAATGCTCACATACAAATAAGCATTACATCCATTCTCCCAACATAATGAGCAAATGCAATGAAGAAAATTACTGCAGAGCCTAATTAAGTAGTCATGAATTCCATTATTATTGGACACAAGGGTATTATTAGTTTTTTGTAAAATCTTTTTAAAACTACAAACCACTAATTGAGTTCATGTTGTATGTGTGTCTTTACTGTCCAAATATCCAAGATAGAAACAAATATGCATTAAACCCTTATTATTCATCAATATGTTTTATTTTTACCATTTTTAGATGAATAATTAGGTTTAAATAAATGCACTACTTACCCAAGGTCACTAACTCCTAAGTGGTAGTTGTTATACTGAAACCTATCCATTTGACTACTATTATTAATATGTATTCTAACAGTTATTTTCAAATCTCCTTTGGGAAACTGTAATATGTGGGTACTAACCTTACAAACCGATTGGAAAACTTACAATGAAATATGAAGACTCAACTATTTTATTCATATAGTTATTATACATATTGTTTTGACAATCCAGGCTTGATTTTATGTAACAATTAGTTGTTTTAAATTAGTTCAGTAACAATAAATAGCCTATTAATCATAATGTTTTTGCAAACAAATGCTAAAGTCAAGAGCATCACAGTTTTCAAATAAAATGACACATTTACAAAGCATTTTGATTCATAGATGAAATTCAAAATGTTTATTTAGCGAAGTTTTGGATAACAAAGCTTGTATTTGTCATAATTGCATTAACTCAATTATGACTATTTTGACATCTTAACTTCAAATAATATTCACTCAAACTTCCTAATGTCAATAGCTTAGTCTTTGGATATAGGTAAACTTTTGCATGAACTTTGGCAAGTTGAGGAACCATACAAAAGAAGATAAGAATATTGGAAAAAAAAAAAAAACATCTGCACTCCCATCTTCATTGCTGCACTGTTTACAAGGGCCAAGAAACAGGAACAACCTAAGTTTCTATCAACTAATGAATGGATAAAGAAAATGTAGTAAGTATATCCAATCGAATACTATTTGGTCATGACAAAGAATAACATCATATTATTTGCAACAACATGGATGGAATTGGAGATCCTTGTGTTTACTGAAATAAGCCAGGCACAAAAAGACAAGTACTGCATGATCTCACTCATATGTGGAATCTCAAAAGGCTGATGTCATAGAGGTTGGGGATAGAATGGGGCTTACCAGAGCCTGGGAGAACAGCGGGGAGGGAGAGGCAAGGAAAGCTTAATCAGTGGGTACTAAGATACAGTTCGATTGGAGTAAGAAGTTCTGGCATTATGCCTAGTAGGGGTAATGCAGGTAACAATAATATACTGTATATTTCAAAAAGCTAGAAGCAGGGATTTTGAAAGTTTTCATCACAAAGAAATGATAAATGTTAGAGGAAAAGCATATGTATAACCTGATTTAAATATTATGCAATATATACAATAATCAGAACATTAAATGCTATCCATCAATATATGTATATTTTGTTTTTATGTATCAGTAAAAAATTATTTTTTTGTAGTGCTAGACATGGAACCCAGGGGCATTCTACCTCTGAATACCCTATGAGTTACACCTCTGAGCTACACCCCCAGCCCTATTTTATTCTTTTATTTAGAAACAGGATCTCATTAAGTTGCGGAGGCTGGCCGTGAACCTGCGATCCTCCTGTCTCTGCCTCCCAAGTACTGGGATTACAAGTATGCACCACCATGCTTGGCTAAAAAATAAATTTTTAAATGAAGGACAAAAGATAAAATTAGCTAAAAAAATTAGCAGATGTAGTAATGTAGTTAAATCATCTAAATAGATTCCCAAATTTTGCAATACTACCAGGGGTGGGTGGGTGATAGAACATTCTAGGAGGAGTGGTAGTAGCCTCAGTGTAATTGGGGGGTGTTGAATAAAAATAAGGGGGTGGTGGAAGAACCAGGGGGAGGGGGGGATTTTACATTTTTCCCCAAAAAGGTGGCTGTAAACCAGTAAGTTTGGGAATCTATAAAACCAAAAAGGATTATGGATACTACCATTTATCCTTGTGAAATTTAGATAAATTTTAATTTTATCTTCTTAATTTAATCTAAATAATTTTCAGATACAAATGATAAAACAATTGTCACATGCAAATAAGGTATATATTACTGCTCAAAAAATGTATCACCCTGCTCCATGTAATTACAGCGTCACTGAAATAATGATATCAGGTCTTTTTTTGGTACTGGGATTGAACCCATGGGCATTCTACCTCTAAGCTACACCCCCAGCCTTTTTTATTTTGTTTGGGGTTTTTTGTTTGTTTACGTTTTAAAAAATTTTATTTATTTATTTATTTTTTAAAATTTTTAATGCACTTTTATTTGTGCATTATAGTCTCACATCATAATGTGCTTCAGAGTATTAATGACATACATGCACACAGCACTTGGTGAACTCCCCCCACTTCACCTCTCCCTTCCCATACTCCCTTACCTTCCCCATACATGATATAGAGATTGGCATTAGTCTCACTAAGTTGTTGAGTGTCTTGCTAAGTTGCTGAGGCTGGCCTTGAACCTGTGATCCTTTTGTCTCAACCTCCCAAGTACTGTGATTATAGGTGTGGGCTACCACATCTGGCCGATATCAGGGCTTTAAAAAAAGAATGCAAGCCAGGTGTGGTGGTGCATGCTTGTAATCCCAGTACTTGGGAGCCTGAGACCTGAGGATCTGGGTTCGCAGCCAGCCTCAGCTACTTAGTGAGGCCCTCAGCAACTTAGTGAGACCCTGTTTCAAAATAAAGAATAAAAAAATAGGGCTGGGGGTGTAGCTCGGAGGTAGAATGCCCCTGGGTTGAATCCCCAGTACTAAAAAAAAAAAAAAAAAAAAAAAAAGAATGTGCAAGAACTGATTTCCTAGCAGGCATATTTACAAAGCGGAAGTAGTATAAACGAGGGCAAACGGAACTCTAAAAGCATTTGAAGTATATTTACCTCTCCTTTCTCCTTTCAAGAGGAAATTTAAAATGCATCACAACCTCAACACATCTCTTTAGTCTTACTTCTATCTTCTGAGGCTGGTTTTAAACCTGCGATCCTCCTGTCTCAGCCTCCCAAGAACTGGGATTACAGATGTGCACCACCATGCCCAGCTACTTCTATCTTCTTTACCCACATCTATTCAGTTGACAGATTCTAATTGTGTATTTGTTAATGTCATTCTGCATATTGCCCATTTAGTGTGCTCAGTGACTAAGAATTCAGGCCCTGGAGTGAAAATGAGTTGCTTTCATTCCCAAATCCACCACTCATTCCTTGTGATTTTGGCCAATTTATCCTCTCTCTCCAATGCCTTAGTTTAACTCCACATGTATAAAGGCAGAACTTTTGATCTCACAGAGTTATTTGATAAATTAGGTGAGTTAAAGCAGGAAAAGTTCTTATCAAAGCTCCAGTTTCAAGGTTAGAACTCAATACATGTTGAATATTATTAGTCATTCTTATTATTATATCGTATTCTCCTTCACTTCTTATGCTACTCAAGAGTGTATGCTATCTTTCCTCACATAAAGCTTCCACACCATAACACCCTATTAATCAGCTTTACCACAGTTCACATGGATCTGAAGAGATGTACCTTGGGAAGAAGTAGAGAGAGGAGAAAAAAAAAAGACATAAAAAATGCTATTCTGTTAGGCTCCTACCTCCCATGTTCCTAGACCACTGCTATGGCCCAGAGGTACAGTATTCACCTACAAATGGACCCTCAACTACCTAGTTACATGTTGCTGTGAAGAAAAGTGGGAAGGTCCGATTCTCCCATAGTTTCTAGAACATACTCCTTAACCTACTGATATAGTGAGTGGACATCAGCAAACTATTTCTTTTCAATATAAAGTCTTGACAAAAGAAATAATTCTTGTCGGTAGTAATTCCATTTCTACCTACGCCACAGAGGATAAGAAAGAGAGAAAAGTTTCATACCTAAAAATTGCATTGTCAGACCTTGCCCTAACCCAATATGAAGATTTTCCAGCCCTCCCCAATAACTCAAGGCACTTCAAATCAAAAGCTAAATCCACAGGGGTCATGTGTTTTGTAAAGCATCAGGCCTGGAGTCACGTCTTCAAAAAAAGGTGCTTACACTAATCGTTTTTGCCGCCACTCGCTGCAGCTTATGTATAAATAAGAGTAGAAAGGAATCCAAGGACTCATACTGAATAGCAGTTGGAATGTATTTACCACCTGAGTCTTCCTCAGAGGCCTGCAGGGAAACGGTAAAGTAGCACAGATCTTAAAATGCATATCCCGAGGTGAGGCCAGGACTATGCCTGGCTTTTCCAATCTCAAAAGAGGAAAGCTTAAACCGTTCTCTTTCAGACACTCCAGGCTTGCAAAAGAAAAAGAACTTTTCTTCATGCTTTGGGCAAGAATTTTTTACCAATAAAGAACTACGTAGAGATAATGGAGCCCTTCAGTCATAAACTATGCTCAAATGTCCTCAGAATGTATTGCGATGATTTTCCGATGCAATTAAAAGGTCTTTGGTGGCTACAACAAATGTGTTCTAAAATCCCAAGTTTATTATGAAGGCACGGATTGTGACCTTAATTTAGATTTTTCGTTCTCCATGCTGCATTTGCAAGTGCATTTTAAAGAAGAAAAAGGGAATTATTCCACGGTATAATACACTAAATAATTACCTGCAGTAGATAGTACTTGCCATGTGATGTGATTTGTTGCTATGGAATGTAGAATTAAACTGTTAGAGGCAGGGCCTGGAAACACATCAGTAAGAAGTACAAGTATACATCATTCTGTCCTGCTCAAGGCTTGGTGTGGGACACACTTACCATAAGACCAGTGTTTAAAGCTTAGTAAAAACAATTCCCTATGCGTTGATTCCCTTTCACCCTCATTGCTTAATTTAATACCCAGCACAGTATAATGGGACCCTGACTGATCGTGACTTGGCAGGTAGGCATTTCCAGCAGTTGCTCCACAGATTGATTCCATTTAAGGGCAAAAAATAGGTTCAGTCCTTAAGAAGAAGAGGTAATTGGCTTAGCTTTTTACCAAATCGTAATTACTTCAACTAGCTTTAGAAGTTAAATTTCCCAAAGCATCTGAAACAGAAAATGCAATTCCAGTCTCCCTGGGCTTGAACAAGAATCTTGAACTCAACAGAAGACAAACAACCATTGTTCTGGAATGCCCAGACTGGATGGTGTGGAGCACACCTATTCTTGGGACTTGGAGACACACAGAGGAATGAGTTTTCCTTAAATATCAAAATTAAAATCAGCTGGGCTGGTAGTGCATGCCTGTAATTCTGGTACTTGAAAGGCTAAGACAGGAGGATCACAGGCTCAAGGCCAGCCTCAGCAACATAGCGAGGCTCTCAGCCACTTAGGGAGTCCCTGTTTCCAAATAAAAAATAGAGGGCCAGAGGTGCAACTTGGAGGTAGAATGCCCCTGGGTTTAATCCCCAGTACCAAATAAATAGATAAATAAATAAATAAAGTTAGCCTTAAAGGGCACCACCACTTCCGTCTCATTAAGAAAATTGAATCTTTGTATTTCAGAACCAAATTGGAAGGAGAAAGATAAATTTATTATTTCAGGTCAAAGCTTTGACTGGATTGTTGCTGATGTGCCAATCCTGGTTCCACCCTTCTGAAACACTTGGTGATTCACACCTGATGCTTTGACTTACCTAATCTGGAATGGTTACTTCAAATAACTTGACCCTGATATCTGTTTGTGGAATTTATGGGCTTATTTTTCTCACCATGACTCAACTCCTAATGAATGATTCTTTTTTAAAACAGTTCAAGTTACTCTACTTCTTCTTTTTTTTGGGGGGGGGTTCTGGAACCCAGGGGCATTCTACCTCCAAGCTACACTCCCAGCCCTATTTTTTATTCTTTATTTTGAAACCAGGTCTCACTAAGTTGAGGAGGGCCTCACTAAGTAGTTGAGGCTGGCCACGAACCTAGATCCTCAGGTCTCAGCCTCCCAAGTACTGGGATGACAAGCGTGCGCCACCACGCCCTGCTGAGTTACTCTACTTCTTATGTCTCAATATGTGATCAGAAACTGTGTGTGAGCAGGTTTGTGTGACATGGACATGTGGTTATACCTGTTGCTCAGGGTCTCACCCCTTAAAGGACCCCAGACTTGATTTAAGATTTTGCTGTTGCCAGCTCAATTTCTTCCTATTATTTTTTTCTAACAATCCACCTGATGTTCTAATTTGACAATGAATTCCACAGATGAAGGAGGACATCTGTGTGTGCAAGACCTTTTGCAAGAAAAGAAAGATGTGGTTTGAATTCTGGTTCTGCCCATTTCTGATTGGATGAAATTTTGTAAATCTGTATAGGATTAAGTACTGGATCTAGAGATGACATAGCCTGTTTTAAGTCCCAGTTTATAATTTCTAGCATTATGATTTTGACCAAGTTATTAAAATCTCCCAGGGCTTATTTAATTCTTATATAAATGAGGTTAATAAAATATTAGCAAGAGAAAACTTAATTTAAATTCTGAAGCCGGGCATGGTGGTGCATGCTTGTAATCGAGTACTTGGGAGGCTGAGACAGGAGGATTGCAGATTCGAAGTTCGAAGTCAACCTCAGCAACTTAGTGAGACTCTCAGCAACTTAGTGAGACCCTGTTTCCAAATAAAAAATAAAATAGGGCTGGGGGTATAGCCCAGAGGTAGAAGGCCCCTGGGTTCCACCCCTAATACCAAAATAAAATAAAATTCTGAGAATGGTATCTGGCACACAATCCTCAAGGTTAACTACTACTACTACTACTACTACTAATAATAATAATAGTAATAGTAATAATAATATATACTTTGATTCCCTCCTATGTAAAACAGAAATAATAATGTTTGCCTATATGGCTGTTAAAATTTAATGGCACAACTTATACCCATTTTTTTCATAGATTCTAATCAATAGTGTTCATGCAACAAATTTAATACTTCTAATTTTTCCTTAAATGAGAATATTTTTAGTTGATAATTTTAGCTCCTTTTTATTAGCTAATACTAAATGTAGATTTACAGATACTGTAAGGAAGCAGAACATGCCAGCCCGCACTGTGCCATTTTGTTGTAAGGATTACTTGAGCTGAAGAAATTTTTAAAAAGAAAAAATGGAGGTGCAAGAAGGGTACTCTGACTCTCCCATTTTTCTTCCTGGAAGCAGTAGATAAACTCCTTATAAAACGATATCCTCCTATACCATGATGAGAATGACATTCTTTTTTTCTATTTCTATTTATTTATTGTGGTACTGGGGATTGAACTCAGGGACACTCTACTACTGAGCTACTGAACTATCCCTGAACCCATTTTATTTTTTATTTTGAAACAAAGTAAGTTGCTGAGGCTGGCCTCATATTTGTTATCCTTCTGTCTCAACCTCCAAAGTACAGGCATTACAGGTGTGCGCCACCACACTTGGTTAAGAATAACATTCTTAATATTGAGAACAGGCAATTCAAACTAAGACAATTCTGTATAAACATATATATTTAGTTACTTTTCCACTAGTGCCTTTCTTTGTTCATTCCAGTATAAACTAATTTAGGTTTTGCCATATTTGGGGGTCTTGATTTCCTTGAGAAGGCTTCCCTGTACCATAAAACTTAAATACATGCCTATGTCTTTCTCCTGTTAATCTGCCTTAATGTCATTTAAATTCTCATGCCCAGTTGAAAGCTATAATTTATATAGGCAAGGAGAATGCATTATTTTAATATAAAATAAAACCTATAAATATATGTTAAAGTGCACGAAACTAAAATATACATAAATATAAATGGAAACATAGATAAATATATATTATATACATAAAATTCATCTTACTGATTTCAGCAGCAATAACAGTAAGATTGTGCCATTGAGATAGTTCACGATCAAGTGGTTTTGATGTATAAAGCGATCCGTTTCCAGAATGTATGTTAAAGATCCTATCAAGGTCAGTATGGCGATCCAAAGAAAATCTGAACATAGAGGGCAAAGAAAAATACATGGCAGTGTTATTGATGGTTTACAACACAAAACGAAAGCAAAATGGTAAAATGCAAAGATACACATATTACCAATAACTACAGGAAGAAACACAGGACTGATCTAGAATATAGAGTGTTTCATGAGTTTACCAGACATACACTCAGCCTCTCCAAAGCATGAATAGGCACTTTGTTCTGCATTAAAATGTTAGTCTTCCAGAGTCTCTGTTACTTAAATCCTTGCCTCGTTTCATATATAGGGAACTAACTTTGAAATAGTTGGTCCCCAAAATATTTATTAAATAAAAAAAATTGAAAAAACGGGAGTCGTGGCACACCCCTGTATTCTTAGTACTTGGGAGGCTGAGACAGGAGGATCGCAGGTTCAAGGACAGTCTCAGCAACTTAGTGACACTCTCAGCAATCTAGTGAGACTCTCAGCAACCTAGTGAGACCCTGTTTCTAAACAAAAAAATAAAATAAAAAGGGCTGGGTGTGTAGCTCGGAGGTAGAATGCCCCTAATTCATTAGCATTTTGGCAAATAACAAAGCCCCTTATTTTAGTAGAAATATGACATGAAAAATGAGTGAATCCATGCATCAGTGACTTCACCAAATCTAATTTTTTTCTTTTGCGACACTGGGGATTGAACCCAGGGGCGTTCTACCTCCGAGCTACACCCCCAGCCCTATTTTTTTATTCTTTATTTTCAAACAGAGTCTCATTAAGTTGTAGAGGCCTCACTAAGTAGCTGAGGCTGGCCACGAACCCGGATCCTCTGGTCTCAGCCTCCCACGTACTGGGATTATAAGTGTGTGCCACCACGCCCAGCTGCCAAATCCATTTTATATGTGTTCTCTCTTAATTATTTCTTGTAGTTCAGTTTAAAGAAGTAATGACAAAATTTAGAGGATTATTGAAGACACAGAGAGATCATAGCTCTTTCTTCCCAATATGATTCAAAGTTTAAGTATATTTTCCAATTCTCAGTTGGCAAATCATTAAATCACTTTAATTTTCCTTTTAAAAATCATTTCCAGAATGCACATTTTAAGTAAAAAAATTTGTTATTGCATTAGCATTAACAGTAGATGACATAATTTATAACATGTCCAGGATGAACCATCCAATAAATACAATGCACTAGTAATGCTATTTTATATCTTCGAATATATATACAATGGTCCCTTTGTATCCCCTGGGGGTTGGTGCCAGGGTCTCCGTGCATACCAAAATACGCAGATGCTCAAGTTCCTTATAGAAAGTGGCATAGCATTTGTTTTTGACCTAAGCACACCCTTCTGTATACTTTAAGCCACCTCTAGATTGCTCATAATATTTAATATAATTTAAAAGCCATATACATATTTGTATTACTATACTGTTTTGGAAATAATGACAAGAAATGTCTACATGTTCACTACAAACACAATTTTTTTCCAAAATTTTTCCATGGCTGTTGGTTGAATTAGCAGATGCAGAACCTGTAGATAGAGAAGGCGGACCACATACATATACACACATAAACATATGTAAACGCTTTACACATATATGATGTTTCTATTTTATTTCTTTGAATATATAATGCATATATGTTTTACATATGCATGTTCTATCAATATAATGACATCTAAGAATATGCATTCATATTTTCTACATCAGGGTAGTATAAAGTCAGAATATAGCACCACCTTCACGGCATATCCTCTGTCATTACTAAGCAACACAACAACTAATTCTGTTGCATATGGTATATGCAAATAGATTTTTTCTTCCTGGTCCTTAGACTTGCATCCTCATTAAACATTTTATTTTATTTTTAAATATCCACAGGTAGGTTTTCATATATAATAACCATCAGTCTAAATGAGTATGGGAAATGTATTTAATTTTGTGAGGAAATATCTTGATATTGTGACTTAATGCTACTTGACCTAAATTTATCTCATCAGAAAATATTATACCTTATTCTTTAAAGGCCATTTTGAAAGTAGGAACCTAGAACACAGCTTACTGAAGTTAGTTAGGTTCTCTGCCAAGTAAATACTTGGTAAGTATTTAATGGGGAAAATTAATCATGCATACTGGTCATCTTAAAGCTTCAGAGGAAAGTTCAAGGAATGTAGCAATTTAGATGAAGATAAATGGATTGGAGAGGAGGTGTTTATGAGGAACTCCTGCTGGCAGGTGGGAGCACTATGTGAATATCATGTATAATCTTTTTCTGCTTATATGTAGCATGGATATCCATGGTATGCATGAATATATGAAATATATTTATGCAAAAGTATATCAATAATATACATACATTTTTATGTAAGTATGACTTCACTTGAATATTGACAGCATTTATAGAATTTTTAACTTAAGTCTAACTAGAGTCTTGTGGCACATAAAATTGAAGGTTCTATACATTATGCAGCTGCATGAGTCATATAAATAAACTCAGAAACTGCATAACAAACATTTGAACTCATACTTGACTGGCTCTTGTGTAAGCTAAATCAGGCTTCTGAGAATTAGGGAAACAAAGGAAACCCAAAACACATAGATTTTGATAGATTAAAGTAAGTATTCATTTTGATGCTGAATACTGAATAGAGATATCTGTATTTCTGCAGATATCTGCAATATATCAGTGTAAATGTCAATGAAAACTTAGAGCCTTTTTCATTTTTATATGTTCATCAAATCTCTCATGTTTTGGGGTTGCCATAGAAAGAAAAGCAAGAAATGTTGAAAGTCCTTTGATTGTTCTGGAATGTTCTAATATTTTTTGAAACAGCTAAAAAACAGAAACAAAAACAAGAGCCAAGACTAAAACAAACACATTCCTTCCTTGATGGCTAGGCTATACGGGAAGTTTCGAAAATCATAATATAATTACATTACAGCATTGTGATTACATTTTAAGTTTACCGCCATCTTCACATATTTAATAATTTAAAGACACAAATATAGTAATTTGGCTGCACTGTAAATGCATAGCTGAAAAAGTGTGCTTGGTCTGAATCAGGGGTCAGAATAACAAACACTTTAAGGAGACAAACAGATGATCCCAGAGCCAGACTTCAGCCAAAGGGCACAATAAGATAAGCAAACTATAACAATGCAGGTGGCACACAGCTGTAATCCCAGTACTTTGGAGGCCGAGACAGGAGGATCGGTAGTTCAAGGTCAGCCTCTGCAACTTAGCGAGACCCCATTTCAAAATCAAAAATAAGGCCTAGGGGTGTAACTCAGTGATAGAGAACCCTGGGTTCAATCTCCTGTAACACACACACACACACACACACACACACACACACACACACACACTAAATAAACCTTGTGCATACACTACCTTGAAACACAGGGGCAATTTACATTAAATACTGTGCTCTCCGAACTTATGTGTACCTTATGGAGAAACTCTTGTGTTGTTAGTTGCATTAAATGCTTTTAAACAGAATGGTCTCTATCGGTACTTCAACCCCTGTCCTTTTCATCTGAAACACTGGCACCATTACCTAATGGGGCTGGAAGCAGCATCTGGGTCCCTTGCCATCACAGTTCCAATGATGGTGCCTACTTCAATATCTTCATGAACCTCAAAAAGATAGGAGGACCTGCTGAAAACAGGAGGCTCATCCACATCTTCTATAGAGATTTTCACAATGGTAGTGTCTTTGAATGGTCCAAGGTAATAAAAGCGTGGGTCCACGTGGGTATTTTCTGCTTCAACCTTCAGAGTGTACAGTCTTCGGCTCTCATAGTCAAGTGGCTGAACAAAGACATAAATCATCAAAGTTAGCGAGGGAATTTGTATGAGATGGTCTCTCCAAATTACAGTATGATTTTTAAAATCCTTGTCGAGTTCTGTCAAATTGTTCATTAATTATAATAAAAGCAATACAAATAATAACATAATCTCATTTACTTATTTATGTACCAGGTGTTGAACCCAGGGGCATTCTACCTCCAAGCTACAGACCCAACTCTATTTTATTTTATATTTTGAAACAGGGTCTCACTAAGTTGTTGAGGGTGTTAATAGGTTGCTGAGGCTGGCCTTGAAACAGTGATCCTCCTGTCTCAGCCTCCCAAGTACGGGGATTATGGGCATGTACCATCACACTGCTGTAATCTTAACCTATCATTTAGGATTCAAATTTTGGCTTTTTGTTTAGTCAGTACATAACACTTTGGAACATAGGAAAAGGAGATGTTAATCCTTGCAAAATTTGGGATGGATATTCAAACCTATTTCATAAGATGGTGACTCCTTACAAAAACTGATTGGTGGGATGCGTATGTGTTTGTCTGTGTGTGCTGTGTGGCTACTGTTGAATTTTCATAAGCAAAAAATTCAGTATTTTAAATTTATGTTATAATATCTTTATTCAATTTAATGAAAAACTATGCAATTATAAAGATACAACTTTCAATAATCATATGAAACATTCAAGGTAAGGAAAACCTTAACTAATGAGAAAATACAAAACTTTTCATAGCAATGTGATAATTAGGGGGTATTATGAAACAAAAAGGGGACTTAAAATATTGATATTGTTTAACTGTCATAAGCATAAAATCAAGTCACTCACCTCACACTAATGTTTAAAGATATGTCTATTAACAGAGAAAAGACTGTTGAATTAAAGTTCCTCAATCTTTTTTTTTTTCATTCTGAGAAGCACCCAGTTCCATCTGCATTACTGCTACTTTCTGTCCAGAGGAAAACAAGGAAGCTGTTTTCCCATTTGCTGGTCACACTATTTAATAACAGTGTGTACCTTGTGCCTTGCAATAAACCCTCAGGGTAGTAGTATTATTAACCAGTGCCCCAGTGGTTACTTTCTGCATGGTTTTTCATTAGGACCTATTTTTTTTTTTGTGGTACTGGAGATTGAACCCATAGGCATTCTACCTCCGAGCTACACCCTCAGCCCTATTTTTTATTCTTTTATTTTGAAACAGGGCCTCACTTAGTTGCCGAGGGCCTCACTAAGTAGCAGAGGCTGGCCGTGAACCCGCAATCCTCCTGTCTCAGCCTCCCAAGTACTGGGATTACAAGCGTGCGCCACCACGCCCAGCTTAGGACCTCAATTTTAATGTGTCTTTTTTTCGTATATGGATGGCGCTGACTCTACAATAAAAACCAGTTACCTTTAAATTGTATCACTGAACATATGTTAGCAGAAAAGTTTAATTTACATAGCAGAAGGGGAAATGTGAACAATTAAATTCGGTTCCAATCCATTCTGTTTCTTTTTATTAGCAACTCTAATTATTGCTTCCTGCATCTGGATGGCATACTATTTTTCGTGCCTCCAACTGTGATGATTTATTGTCATTATTAGCTATTAACTAGTTTCTTAAAAATAATGTAATTATAGTGGGTTTTTATTAACATGAGTCGGAAATATAATTACACATATATTAATTTCCCTTTTAAATTTCATAAAAATCTCAGGTTTCATATTTAAATCAACAGAAACATGTAGTAAAAATGTCTAAGGAGTTCTTTGGCTTCAGATTCTTCTTACTTATGTATAAAATAAATTGCGTTGGTACACGCTAGTGACATTTCTTTTAATGGATAATGCATGAGTGAATCGTACATAATGAAATCTTGACTCTCTAAACACACACAGATGCTTATTTATGCTGCAGCTGGGCACCTTTTTTACAGTTATGATGCCTTCCTGCGTGTCCTTCTCAGTTATAATGTCAAACATATCAGTCCCATCGCCATCAATAATTCGGTATTCCACTTCAGCATTTTTCCCAGTGTCAGCATCGGTTGCTTTCACACTTCCCACAGCTGTGCCAACTGGGGAGGATTCAAGAACCCGGAGATGGATAGTGTCTGTACAAAATAAAGAAGAGAGAGAAGGATAAAGAGATTTCTCGGTACAGTATTCAAAAGTAAAATGTACATAATAGAAGAGTGTAAATCCTAAACTCTACATTAGATGTTGATTAATTAATATGCTGACATTCCTAGTATGGGTAATATTCAATTAAAGTCTAGGAGCAGAAAAAAAATTGAACAGTGAGGGCTTTGGTTTGTGCATATTAATCTGAAGAGTGAGTACCAACCTCTAATAGTATCAGGAATTCTGGCTTTGAAAATAGGCTTTTTTCCTTTGCTTTGAGGGCAGATATGTATCTCTGTGTATTTATAGAATCACAACAAACCACAAGATATACAGCAAATATTTCTATTTAATTGATTTTACTATGCCTTACTTAGTTATTTACTTCTCTTACTTATTTTAGCTGCAGGACGGAACATTTTACAATCCAATGAAATCAGCGATAATATGTAGAGATCCTATTTCTATCTGTGACAACAAAAAACAAAGGATAGTCTGTAGGAGAATTATAAAGATGCCCTTCACAGTGTCAGAGTAAAAACACTAAATTCCAACAAACTCTCCTTCACTCCAGAGCAAATCAAGAATTTATCTAAGCCCTGCTGTACCTAGAAGTGCTTCCAATATGAACAACCTCCGCTGCTAATGAGATTTATGTTTTCGCACCTGGTCATAAACTACATGCTTCCGACGGATTAATCGACTGGAAGCACACTTCTGATTATAGCACCTTCTTGCTCATAAACCTTAAGTAATTCTCCTTAATATACATAATCGAGTCCAGACCTCTTGTCTAGCTAGGATATTGCCTATGTATATCTTTTCCAACATATTTTGCCTGTGCTTACTTCCATGAAAGATTTGCATCAAACTGGACCTTTCGGAATTTTCTGGCTAAAACTTAATTCCCTACATTGTAATTTGTATTTTTCTCATGCTTATTCTCTCAGAGAAAGGTCTGTTCCAATTACCATCATATAATTATAATTCGGTTTACCAAATATGAGGAAATGACATTTTATGGGCTGTTTCAGGAGCTAAGTATGATATGACAAGGAGAGTGGCCTCAAAAAAATAAATAAATAAAATGTACCTGCTGATGACATGAGCTTAGACTTCTAGTCTATAGAACTGTGAGACAATACATTCCATGGTTGAAGGCACCCAGTCTATGGGACTTTTGTGATAGTCCTGACACACTAATATGGAATATATATCCACTTAATTTTATTTATTTATTTATTTATTTATTTATTTATTTATTTTGCGGTACTGGGGATTGAACCCAGGGGCATTCTACCTCTGATCTACATCCCCAGCCCTATGTTTTTATTCTTTATTTTGAAACAGGGTCTCACTAAGTTGCAGAGGACTTCACTAAGTAGCTGAGACTGGCCGCGAACCTGTGATCCTCCTGTCTCAGCCTCCCAAGTACTGGGATTACAAGCATGCGCCATTACGCCCGGCTTAATTTTATATTTAATTTCCTAAGAGACATAATAAAAACTCAGTTTCCAGCACACTACTGTTGGTCTTAGCCTTCTACTACAGAGCATCCTCAACTCTAGCCTGCTCATGCAAGAACTTTCCTTAAAATATTAAGTCTCTCTATATAAACAGTACTTCAATAAATTTATTAGCTAAAGTGACCTTTCTAAAATACAAAATGATATCACTGCACTACTGAAAGACCTCATTGTTAATGTTAAGTGCTTACTTCCTTCATTTGGTTTGTAAAGTCTTACAAATCTGGTCTCTACTAAAATCTTCAGTATCAATCAGTGATCTTGTCTGCAATAAGGCATACTATGGTATAATAATGGTGCTTTTCTATATCTATACACTCACGTTTATATTTATTATTTGAAATTCTTCTATTAGGTAAAGCTGCTCCATCTCGCCCATTGATTATTATTCATCTTCTTATTTGTTAATATGAGTATGGATGTAAAAACATTTATTTTATGTACTATAATCCAATAATATGGTTATGTTTTCTGCAAGTTCTTCTAGACTTGGCCATCGAGTGATCTTCAAGGTTGGCTTTGGTGCCTGTCAACATGCTGCCAACCTTTTTTTGGCATACTTCCTTAATTTCTGGCACCCCAAAAGACATTTTAGGTTCTTCTTATATGTTCCCTACACAAGACCTGAAATCAACCAGGTTTCCAAGTAATTTGGTTTTGTTTTACTGGAGAAAGTCCATAATTTTAGAAATGTAGCACAATATTACAGAATGAAAGATTCAAAGGTAACTGTATTTGAAATAAGAAATCCAGTTATATCTTTAACCTAAATAGCAGTCAGTCATTATCTTTCGGCATACTAATTAATCACTGAGAAATTAAACATCTATCCTTTAAAAGGAATTTTTACTGCTATGATGCATAATATTAAATTTTAAGACTTTTCAGACTGAGAAAATCCTGTACAATAATAGAAGTTTTTAAATGAGAATGCTGTAACATTAGAATAGACTATACTCTTTATTTATAAGTTCATATTTGTGAAATTGTTACACAGTTTTGTTTTAATTTTTGTTGCTGAAAAAGGCTGAGGATTTCATTCCATCAGCGTGAAACACAATCCTAGTGCCCAAGCACTAGTTGCTAATAGCAGGTTTTTTTTTTTTCACTCATCCAAACTAAGTAATTCTGGAGAGTTGCAGCTTCTAAAGATGAGTAATTGAAAGGAAAGTGAGACTAGGATTTCTTCCTGAGGCAAAAACGAAGGGAAATATCAAATATCAATGGGATCATGGAAAGGAACAAAGAAGCCAATCAACTTGCTTCCATCAGCCAATATTTAGATAATTCGATCAATGATAAGAAAATAATAATTTCATTGATTAAAGTACATTGAGTCAGGTTTCTGGCAATGCAAGCTAGATAATTTAGTCCGATATTTTAACTAAAAAAATCTTATGTCTACACAAGCAGTGACATATACATGAAGGAGGTAAAGTAAACTTCAAACAATGCTCTGTCCATATATGAAGGTGTGACTACGAGTCTCGCTAACATGCATGGGGAGGTGTGGGTTGTAGGGTGGGATCCGAAGGGAAACACACCAAGTTGTCTGCGCAGGCATGTCTGGATCACTTTGAACCTCACTATGATGTATAACTACAATGCACCTATAAAACTATAAAAAAAATCTTCAGGTTAAAGGGAAATGGGAACCTAAAGAAGTGAAACAGTAACAGCCTATTTTTGTCCTAAGGATATTTACCATTTTCACAAAATTTATCTTTATTTGTATGACTTCTTAAAGCATTGAGAACATAGACCAAGCCCAGGAACTCCACAGGATGGTCACTCAAGCAGCCAACAATGTCCACAAGAAACTATGATGACTGATGACGGGCTTTGCACTAGGTGTAAGGGGGATCGAGACACAAGCTGCCCTTGACAACACGTTAGAGTCATAGGATGGGCTCAGAGAACACTGGCCATCTCTAGTTGACAGATATAGACAGCTTTAACTGCTAGAGAATAGGGATGACACTGTCGTATCCATAGTATATTGGGTATAGGACCATAAGGCAGTATAAAACTACTTCAGAAGCTGGGTGTGGTGGCACACGCTTGTAATCCCAGTACTTGGGAGGCTGAGACAGGAGGATCGCAGGTTCGCGGCCAGCCTCAGCTACTTAGTGAGGTCCTCTGCAACTTAGTGAGACCCTGTTTCAAAATAAAGAATAAAAAATAGGGCTGGGTAGGGTGTAACTCCAAGATAGAATGCCCCTGGGTTCCATCCCTAGTACTACAAAAATAAATAAATAAATAATAATAAATAAATAAATAAAACTACTTCAGAGAGAATCTGTGTATGGACTAGAAAACTACCATGTTTAGGCTACCTGGGAGGATGCATTTTGGCTGTCTCTCAGACCTTGTTCTCTCAATTGCCTTTTACAAATGTAGGATGTATTAATAGCTCTAGAAAAGTGTATTATGACCCAATGAAATGTATTTGGAAATGCTTGACTCATAAAGACACAAAAGAAGGAAAATGATGACGTCAGTAATTTTAAGATAAAGAATATGCCAAATGCTTGTTGGAGAGGGAGATATACATAATACATATATAAATGTATATAGATGTACATCTGTGTACATATAAATATATATGTGTATATGTACATATATGTATATGTATACTTATATACATATACACATATATATTATTTTTTTTTTGCGGTACCGGGGATTGAACCCAGGGGCATTCTACCACAAAGCTACACCCCCGGCCCTATTTTTTATCCTTTATTTTGAAACCGGGTCTCATGAAGTTGCGGAGGGCCTCACTAAGTAGCTGAGGCTGGTCGTGAACCCGGATCCTCTGGTCTCCACCTCCCAAGTACTGGGATTACAAGCGTGCGTCACCACACCTGGCTTACATTCTTAATTATATGCATAGATATAGTCTAACACATGGACAGTTTTAGTTCAAAACTCTGATTGTGTGTCTCTTATGGTTGTCTACAATTCCAAACACACACATACACCTCCAAAACTTAGTTACTTTAAAAGTAAATGAAGGTCAATATTTTAATGGTCTTTAGTTATGGAAGGATTTCTAAAACAGGACAATTAATAAAGCATAAAATAAAATGAACAAATTGTTCTATATTCAAAAATTTCTAAAAAACATGAGGCTGAGAAAGTAAAACTTGTTGCAAATGAAGAGATGATAGTTTTAGCCTTTGTATTAACAAACATTATATGTCTAACGATGCATAAAAAAGAGATAACCTGTAGAAATTTTGTGCATAGCATACAAAATAATGTACCATGGAGTAAGCCAGGAAGATAAATAGAGGAGGAAAATAAAGTACCGAATCTTAAGCAGGCAAATGCAGGTTAAGGCCATGATGCGATACCTTTTTATACCTACTGAATTAACAAAAATTAAGTCTGACAAAACCATGTGTTAAGAGTATGTGGTATATGCCGGGCGTGGTGGCGCACGCTTGTAATCCCAGTACTTTGGGAGGCGGAGACCGGAGGATCCGAGTTCGCGGCCAACCTTAGCGCGCATGCGTGGGCGCACGCGCTTTATCTCGCCTATCTCTCTCTCTCTCTCTCTCTCTCCCCCTGTCTCTCTCTCTCTCTCTCCCCCTGTCTCTCTCTCTCTACCTAGTGAGGCCCTCTGCAACTTCGTGAGACCCGGTTTCAAAAATAAGGCATAAAAAAATAGGGCCAGGGGCGTAGCGCGGAGGTAGAACGCCCCTGCGTTCAATCC
>PVJS01023990.1:0-29075 GCA_004027185.1 Glis glis
AGAGAGAGAGAGAGAGAGAGAGAGAGAGAGAGCTGAGGCTGGCCGCGAACCCGGATCCTCTGGTCTCCGCCTCCCAAAGTACTGGGATTACAAGCGTGCGCCACCACGCCCGGCTGGGCGTTGACATTTTGGGCGGGCCAGCCAGGGCGGCCTCCCGAGAACTTGTCATTTAGTAAAGGCATGAAGGAGGGGAGCAGCTTTGGGGGAACAGCAACTAGACAAGGGAAGAAGAGCGCAAAGATCCAAGGCAGGAGCGCGCCCAGCGGGTGTGTGAGAACAGGCCAGGGTGATGGAGGGAGGATGGAGAAGTGTGGGGGCTGCGGGGAGGATCTGGCCTCCTCTCCGAGGGGCCTGGGAGCCATGCAGAGCATTGAGCAGAGGAGGGCCTGACCTGCTGTGCGTGCTAGTAGTCACTGGCTATGCTCTTACTCCACATGAACCTCACAGGCTCCTTGAGTGCAGGTGCACTAGACAGGGGTCTCCAGAGGCAGAACCGACAAGGACACATGGAGATATGCAAGAGGGGACGTCGTAAGGGGATTGGCTCATGTGATTACAGCGGCGGAGAAGTCCTATGGTAGGCTGTGTGCAGGCTGGACACTGGGGTGCTGGGAGCAGGGCTCAGTCCTATCCGAGGCCTCAGAATCAGGGAAGCCAATTGGGCAACTTTCATTCTTCAACAAAAAGCCTGAGAACTTGGCAAGGGAGGGGGCGCTGGTGTCTGTTCTGGAGTCCAAAGGCCAGAGAGGCTGGAGCAAAGGAGCCCCATCCCAGGTCCCAGGAAGGGCCGCCCCCTCCCTCTGTATTTATTCTCCTGCCCATGGTAAGTGTGGAGCCTTCCCACCTAGTACACTCAGACTCACACGCGAATCTCTGGAAACAGCCTCCCTCTAATACCTCTAAAGTTGACCCCTAAAATCAGCCATCCTGGCAAGCATTCTTTCTATTGACCTTTGCTCTTGGGACATAACACGTCTAGTTCTAGTTTGCAGGACACCTTAATATGTGTTTTACAAATGAATGATGAATGAATGAATGATCTCCCTGGCTCCTAAGGGCTCCAGATCCTGGCTCCTAAGGGCTCCAGATCCTGGCTCCTAAGGGCTTCAGAGTCTTCCCACTGTGGAAGGAGCTCTCTGGCAGAAGATGCTACTAATAGCCGATCCCTGGGGCGCTCCATGGCCTGCTTGGCTTTCACTATGGCAACAACACGCATCCAAACCAGTTTTCCCTGTTGCCACAGAGCTGGCTTCTCAATGGATCATGTCACCCCAAGGGAGGATTTCAGGGTATATCACACAGCTTCATCTTGGCCCTGCCCTGGGCAATGTTCTGCTTACTGACATAGATGAAGCACAGAGAGTTATTACTAAAGTTGCAGATGGAGCGTGTGTGTTGGTGGGTGGGTGGGGTGGGTGGAGGATTCGTTGACGGAGAGACTTGGGATTTACAACTATCTTTGTAGGACTGAGCCAAGAGGCACTATCAATGGAAGGTAAATAGGGAAAAATTTAAGGCTCTGTGTCAAAGCCCAAAAATCAGCTGTAAAAAAATGGAATTGGGGGGACATGTAGATTTAATAGTGGCAAACACGTGGAGTTAAAAGTGTGGAGCAGTTGTCAAAAATCCTACAGCAACTGCAGATGCTATTCTAGACGTATATCAGCAACTGCCTCATATCTGATGGTCTTCACCCCCTTCTCACTGAATAAGCCACACTGAGGATTTCCAGGGGGACAGCTTAGGTGCTGTGGTCACACTGGGAGGAAGACAGGAGAGGAATATTTGAGAGCACAGTGGGTAGTGAGCTCTGAGGAGTCTGTGATGGGGCCTTGATCTCTGCAAATATCTGAATCTCCAGGTGGGAGAGGGCTGAGATGGGGGAGTTATTCTGAACTGCCTGGGGGGTTGACGTAGGGCCAACTGGATGTCAGCTCAGCTGATGGAAACACGTCCACAGCTCAGAAGGGCTGCCTCGGCCGCCTCCTTAGGGGGAGAATGCTGTATCAGATAAGCACTTTCACTAGATAATTTTAAAACCCGTTCCACAGTGGGATTCCATGAGTTTATGACCGTATGTGGTAGAATCTGCTAGTCATTCCTTGATACCCATTTTTTCACCTCTTCCTTAGTAATAATAACCTATGTTTTTGTTACACCTTTCCAGAATAAGGGATACTTTCCCAGTCTCCCTTTTTACCCCAGTTTTACTCCCTTTTTACCCCAGTTCTACTCCCTTTTTACTTCCAGTTTTACCCCAGGGTAAAACTGTGGCTCAGTGGACTAAAATTGAAAGTATTAAGTTTAGCTTCTGGGAAGTAGTGTCAAAGGGAAGGGATATTCTTTTCCTGCTGCAGGCTGGTATGCTAATGTGATGACTGGGGCTCAGTAGCCACTTTGGACCATTAGGTAGAAGCTTTATATTGGTAAGGAATCTGGGTTCCTAATGACGTTGGCTACTATTGAAACCATAGACTACTTACATCTATATTTACTTATTTATTATACACTTTTATTGGTGCGTTATAGTGTCATATCATAATGTAGTTCATAGTGATAGTGACATACATGCACACAGCAATTGGTGGGTTTTCCTCCAGCTCCCTCCCCATTCTCCCCCTTCCCCATACAGGGTATTGAGATTGACATTGGTATTCTTACATATGTATATAATGTCGATGGAAGTGATTCCTTCATTGATCCTCCCTCTCCCCCTCCCCTTTCCCTAGACCACCTCCCTGGATCCATTGAAGTTTCTCCTCCATTATCTGAAGTCCCTCTGGTATCCTGATGATTCCCTAGCTTCCGCATATTAGAGAAAACATATGACCCTTCACTTTCTGTGACTGGCTGATCTCACTTAACATAGTGTTCTCCAGATCCATCCATTTTCCTGCAAATGACATAACTTTGTTCCTCTTTATTGCTGAGTAGAATTCCATTGTGTGTATTTCCCATAATTTTGTAATCCATTCATCTGTTGATGGATACCTACATTGGTTCCATAATTCGGCTATTGTGAATTGTGCTGCTATGAACATGGACATGCGCATATTACTGTAATTCTCTGATTTTAGTCCCTTTAGAAAGATACCCAGGAGTGGTATATCTGAATTATTTTGTATTTATGCAAGAGGTACATAAACTTGTACTTTTGACAAACTGCAGTTATTTTGGGTTTTCTGAAACTTACAGATAAACCTATTCCTACCTATACAACAGAAAGTAAACACACACACACACACACACACACACACACACATGCGTGCGCGCGTGCATGCATGAAGGAACAACATTGGAATGAAGGGCATAGACTCAAGTCAGATCACTTGGGCTCAAATCCTACCTCCATGACTTGCTACCTGTCTCGGTCAATATTCTTACCACTGTAATTGAAAACAACTGATCACACAACTTAGAGAAAGGAAGATTTATTTGCTCATTTTTGGAGATTTTGGGGTTCTGTCCATATCAGGCTGAGTCTGCAGAGTTCAGGGGCACATGATGGGAAGCACAAACAGGGAGAGAGCAAGGGCTCTGCTCTCACATCGTGGAGGCCAGAAGCAACAGAGAGAGCAGGGGAGGAGAGATCTCATACCATCCCAAGGACACCCCCAAGGTCCTCTCCTTAGCAACCAAGCTCCACCTCCAACATTGTTATCTTGTTTCCGTGAGGACGAGGGGGACATTCTAAATCCAAACCTCTCCATGCCTCAGTTTCAAACTAATACTCTAGTAATAATAACAGTAACAACTGTAATTTTTGTTTTTTTAGGAGGGGTTAAATGAAAGAATATATTTAAAGACAAGAATAGTGGTTGACACATAGTAAATATTTGACACATGTTAGGTATTATCATTGTCTCAGTTCATTTTCTGTTATTATAATGAAATACCTGAGGCTGAGCTCTTTATAAAGAGGTGTGTTAGCTTTCCATTGCTGTGACAAAGTGCCTGAGTAAATAAACGTAATAAAGGAAAAGGCATATTTTTGCTCACAATTTCTGAAGTTTCAATCCATGGTCACTTGGGCTTGTGACTGCACAGTACATCACGGTGGGAAAATGTACAGAGGAGGATGCTTGCCTCATGGCTTCCAGGAGGCAGAGAGAGAGCCATAGGAAGGGCCTGGGCCCCAATCTCCCCTTCAAGGGCACATCCCCAGTGACCTAACTTCTTCCCACTAGGCCTTACCTCTAAAAGGTTCTACTACCTCCTGATAGTGCTGCAGGCGGGGGACAAAGCCTTTGACACATGGGCCTTTGGGGGATGTTTACTATCCAAACCATAACAAGAGGTTTATTTAGCTCACAGCTCTAGAGGCTGAAAGTCTGAGTTTGGGTGGTCCCATGTGTTTGTCCTCTGGGAAGACCTGGTGGCAGATGACATCATGATGGGAACCCATGTGAGAGGGAGATCATGTGGCAAGAGGGGAAACCAGTGAGCGATTGGGGGTCAGTCTCACTCCTTTATAACCTCCCTCTCCTGAGAACTAACCCAGGTCCTACGAGAACTACATCAATTCCTTCTGGGGCGGCATCCTCAGTGACATAGTGACCTACCACTGGGTCCCACCTCTTAAAGGTCCCACCACCTCTTGACCTCACCACCCTGAGGTACAAGCTCCCAGCACATGAGTCCTCCGGGAACAGGCTCAACCATGTTCAAAACCAGAGCATCATCTTATAGACACAGTCCATACCTTTTGTTTGCTCACACTCTGCCTCTCCACCTGCTGAGGCAACTGTTCAGTTGTATCAAGGGTGTTTCCCTTATTTGATAACTCCACTAATGTCCCAGAAAAAAAGGAAGCACTATAATAGTCAATATGCAGTTTATGCAGACATGTTCAAGATGTTTTCCTTTACGCAATCTGTTCTAAGGCGTGGGGTTGGAAATGAATCATATCTAGAAGAACAGGTCATTGGGATTTGTTCTGAAAACCTTCACTGTTCTGATTATTAGTGTCTAGATTGTGTCCAGAAATATGAATTGCATATCAGTAAGCAGTAATCAGTACTGAGAAAAAGAACACGTTTATTTCCTGCTTAGGGGTCATCTTTCTGAATTTCTTAAGAAACCTAGGCCAGGTGCAGTGGCATGCACCTGTAGTCCCAGCTACTCAGGAGGCTAAGGCAGGAAAAACTTTTGAACCCATGAGTTTAAGGCTGATCTGGGCAACATAGCAGGACCCCTGTCTCTAAAAAACAAACAAACAAACAAACAAACAAACAAACAAACAACTCATTTGAACTTTACCCATTCATTTGTTTATTAATTTATGGGAATATAGAGGTGAATAAGGAGCAGCCATATTCTTAAGATGTTCAAAGTGTTTTTTAAAAAGCCCGACATTTCCTGCACCTCTCCATGCATGCCTTTGCTCATGTCTGGCTCTCTGGGCTGTGGGTGTCAGAGGATGAGTAAGAGTTTGCCAGGAATAAAAGGTGGGGTGGAAACTTCTGGGAACTTATGCCCTGGAGGTGTCTGCACATGTATAGAAGGATATACATACAAACTTATTCAGGGAAGCATTGTTTGTAGAAGTGGAAGTCTGGAAGTGGCCCATGTGTCCATATTTAGAAAGCTGGATAATCCATTGACATCCCACAGTGTAATACTATGCAGGAGAAAAAAAAATAATAAAGAATAGGGTTGCTCTCTGTGCAACAATAGAGAAAGCTTTCCAGAATATACCTTTAAGCCAACAAGAATGCAGAAAGACTGATGATAAATAAGGAACTAATATAATAATAATACCTCAGTAGGGAGTGGGGGTTAGGGAGTAGGAAAAGAGTAGATGAGGTCAGGGTAGGAGCAAGGCTTCTTAATCATTCTATAAAATTCTGTTTTCATCACCTTCTATAGTTTGGATATAAAATGTTCCCCCAAAGCCCATGTGTTAAAGGCTCAGTCATCAGCCTGTGATGCTTTTGGAAAAAGGTAGAACCTTTAAGAAGTGGGGCTTAGTGGGAGTAAGATAGGTTATTGGGGGCGTGCCCTTGAACGTGAGATTAGGACCTAGGCCCCTTTCTCTTTCTCTCTTCTGCTTCCAGACCACAATGAAATGAGCAGTTTTCTCTGCCACGTGCTCCCCACCATGATGTGCTGCTTCACCACAGGCCCAAAAGCAATGGAGCCGACTGACCATGAACTGAAATCATGAGCCAATATAAACCTTTCCTCCTTTTAAGATGACTGTCTCAGGTGTTTTGTCACAGTGATGGAAAGCTGACTAACATGTCACCTATTCTGTTAAATAAAATAAAATTTTATAAAAGAAGGGAAGGACATTCTCAGCAGAGAGAACAGTGTGTGCAGCGATGTTGAGGGGTATGAAACAGCAAGTAGCCAGAGTCCCCCTCACGTTAATCTAGTGTCCCTCCAGCCAGGCTTCCAGAACGGTGCGTCTTGGTGTTTTCACTTTCTGGAAGGTAAGTTTCTAAAGAGTAGGGACTTGATCAGCCTTGTTCACTGCAGTATCTTTGGCACTTAGAAGAGCCAGGATGGCATGTAGCAGGCACAAATTTACACCAGCTGAGTGATGCCATAGACTACCTGAGGCCTCTCACCCGCATCATGGCCTCTTCGGAAAGAAAGCCTTGTTTCTTTCCATAATCATGTTCTGCTTCTTGGCTGGAGTCCTACTTTTACCCTTTTCTTCAGTTTCCTGGTCCAGGGCTCATGCTATTTCTCCTTAAGAACATAAGAAAATTATGGCTGACTGGCCACAGAGAAATTATATGTTTAAATAGAGACATATAGCTCTGAATAAAATTACACATCAACAGAAATCTATATGAATACATACGTAAGAATACAGAGGAGCTTACACACACACACACACACACACACACACACACACACACACACCTCCACAAAGTACTCCATAGGTAGGGCACATCTCACTTGCCACACAGGGACTACTTGAGTGCTCTTTCTAGAATAGAAGTCTTCAAGAATTTTTAGCTTGCATCCCTCCTTAAGGAATTTTGAGAAAACCCTCCCCAACATTTATAAGTCACCATCTAATTTTTTTATCATAAGTTTAAATGCTGGAAAATGAGGTGCTTTTGGAATGCTATAAAACTTTGACATTTAAAGTAAAAATATTAGTGCTGGGTGTGGTGGCTCATGCCTTTAATCCCAGTATTTGGGAGGCTGAGACAGGAGGATCGCAGGCTCGAGGATAGAGTCTCTTAGTGAGAATTTGTTTCAAAATAAGGCTGGGAGTGTAACTCAGAGGTAGCATGCCCCTGGGTTCAATTCTTAGTTACACACACACACACACACGAAAGAAAGTAAAAATGTTCCAATACTTTAAAATATAGGTCAAGCAGAATTTAAGTATGATACCTATTTTATACCTGCCATATTTTAAATTATAAGAACAGTTCTTGTTAATAGTCAGAAATTTTTCCCCTTCCTCCTTTCCCTCTTGAATTCCTATTTTTATTCCGTTTCTCCAAAGGTTTTTATGCTAATGTAATATATGTTCATGCTTAAAAGTCTTTTAATGACCTTGCATTTATCTTTATCAAATCTCTGTATGTAAATCACAATGCTATATTTGTGTTATTTCCTGTGACAAGTTGCTAAATGTTAAAATTACTTCTAGCCAGGTGTGGTAGCACATGCCTGAAATCCCAGTATTTGGGAGGCTGAGATAGGTTTGAGGCTAACCTCAGCAATTTAGCAAGACCCTATTTCAAAAAATAAAATGAAGAGGGCTGTGAGTGTAGCCCAGAGGTAGAATGCCCCTAGGTTCAATCTCTAGTAAAAAAGAAAGAAAGAATAATATATTTTTTTTCATCTGGATTGAGTTAGAGCTGCAGTATATAGTAGAGACTTTATCAAAACAACAAATTTCAGCCCTAAAGCAAGAAGCACCAGAATCTGTGCCCAGGTGGAGTGGATCTTCAGCTCTCAGGCAAGGGCTCACTGATGTTGCTGGGCAGTCCCTATGTCTGTGGCCAGCCCTCTTTGTTGGCTGAGTTGGAGGCTCTGGAAGGACCTTGGGTGAGGGAGCCTGGTCTTTGCTTTGCTGAGACTTCTCTTTCTCTAGCAGGCAGAGTGGGCTCTTCCCAGGGCAGATGGGCAGGAGTCCAAGAGCTGGTAGAATCAAGCAAACCCTCTCAAGTGCAGCTTCAAGATGGTGCCGTCTCTTCTGCCACATCCTGTTGGCCAAAGAACCCCATGAGGCTGCCTTGATTCAGGGGTTGGAAATCGACCCCATCTCTGAATGAGAGGACCTCCAGGGCACCTTGCATGAGCACAGGCTGTGTGAGGAAATGGAGACGCTCTGAATCTATCACCAGATATTACAAAGTTTGATAAATAATCATTAAATAGAGAAAAGTAGATTTCTTATGGAAAAATGCATGAGATTAATGAGATGCATTGTGACCAAAGGAATCCATGCTGCCAGTTGGTTGAGCAGAAAGCAAATTAGCAAGTCTCTTTCTTTGAATGGGGATTTAAAAATACTGGAGACTTCAGAGGATGAAATAGGATAGAGGGTGGCTCTAACTGGAATAGGATTTTAATGATATAATTTGATAACTCATTTAGTAACACATATTGGATTCAAAAGAAATCACATGAAACTTTAATCCTGAAGCTTTGGCTAATGTATCTTGAAAATGCTAGAAGTTGCAAAAAACTATTTCAGTTACAGTGAGAATGACCAGAATCTATAAACTATAAGGCTTGAGCAACACAATTGTGTTTTTCTTTGCAGCTAATGACACCTCCTAGGGATGTAGCTACTCTGTAGCTACAAAGAATTTCTTAGTAATCTCTGTTCCTACAGGAAGTTATTTGTATCGATATACATATAATCTATGGAGGGGGGAGCCGGTGGGAACTGCAGGGAAGCACACAACGAATCCTGCCAGCCTGCATGCGTTACGCTGAACCTCACAATGACGTATAATTACAATGAACCAATAAAAAATTAAAAGCTCAAAGGTAGAAAAAAGTTGGGGCAAAAATTCTTTTTAGCCTTAAATAATTCTTATAGATGTTTCCCTTGATTTGTTCCCATAGAACTAATGCCCAGAGCAGAGCAATTTCTCTTTCTTCTCTCCTCTCTTCCTCTGTCCCTCTCTCCCCACTCACTCCACCCTCTAGTCAGGAAGGATAAGAGGCCCTTTGTTGATGAAAAGCCTCTTTTCTCCTTATCATACCCTAGAACTGAATTCAGACTATCCCAAATAGGCCATACATACAGTTTTAGTAATGGGGTGTTCCCTTAACAAATAAATAAGCAGAGAAATTCCAAAAGTCCTATAAGTGTGTGTGTGGGGGGACTTTATCAGTTCTCAAAGGAGGCTTCCTTTGTGTTTGCTGCATCGAGTTTCTCCATCATGAAATAATGAGCCACAGTAAGATGTGGGAGGGTTGAGGGGCCTTCTCTAGAGTGGGAGAAGGGTGAATGTGAACTTGGGGCACCCCTCAGTCCAGGGGCTGTAGGAGAGAGTGCGTGGGGAGCACGGGGACCTGCAGTGATTCTCTTAGGAATCTCAGGGATATATCCATGTGTCCTGAAGTTGGAGCAGGTCCAGTGAGTTAGGGACCCTTCCAGGTTGTCAATGTAAAGAGGAACCATGAAGAGGGCAGCATTACTTAATAAATAACAGGATTTCACCCAAGATCAAGAGTTGGCTTTGTGCAGTAGGATTGGGGACAACTGCCCAACAACTCTGAGAACCTTCTTTGGGGCTCTTGTACTGAGAAGCCATAGAGATGCTCTTTAAATAGAGATGCTTCTCTACTTATGATGGATTATGGCTTGATAAACCCATTGTACATTTAAAATATCCTTCAGTTGAAAGTGCATTTAATACAACTCATGTACAGCTTAGCCTGGCCTACTGTAAACACGCTCAGAACACTTTCTTTAGCCTAAAGTTGGGCCAAATCACCTAACATGAATCCTGTTTTGTCATAAAGTATTGAACAGCTCATGTAATTTATTGACTATGATAATGAAAGTGAAAAACGCCTGGTTTTATGAGGTCTGCTTCTGCACCACCATGAAGTTGGAAAATTGTATGTCTCAGAGGTGCTGCCTGTTTTAGGGAGGTGTCCTCTGTTGCCTTCTTTTTCTCAGCTGGGCAGAATTCAAGTTTAAAAGGAAAAGGAACGTTAAAACTATCTTTCTAACTTAAAAAAAAATCTGTGTTACTCATGGAAAAACCCAGTACCTTTGTAGTTCCCTCACATCCCCCCTCTGTCAGGCAGTGCCACCGTACACTCTAACACTGGTTCCTCCCTAGCCAGTCATGCCCTCTGCGACAGTCAGGGACTGGGCTACCCAGAATAAATATTGAATTTACCAACCTCACTTGCATCTGGATGTAGCCAAAAAGATAGAAACAGCAGTGTTGCATGGCAATATATGGAAAAGCTTTTTAGAAGGCAGTGGACACATAGCCAGTGAAGTGGTGTATGCCTGTAATCTCAGTACTTGGAGGCTGAGGCAGGAGGATCTCAAGGTTCAGCCTAGCCTAGGCAACTGTTTTTTTTTTAATTGGGCTGGGAGTGTAGCTCAGTGGTAGAGTGCCCCTGGGTTCAATCCTCAATGTCCCCCCATGCAGGCATGCTTGTCAGCAGACATGGGCTTTTTGTTTCCTCTTTGCCTCTCACATTTATTCTTTCAGTTGTCTGTCACTATGTACAAAAATCACTTCCCAAATTAGTGGCTAAAACCATAATGGTTTACAGCCTCATGGCATAAAACAGTGTTTCAGTCAATGACAGATCACATATGTGACTGTGGTCCCATGAGGTTATAATGGAGGTGAAGATTCCTATCTCCTAGTGACATAACTGTCATGATGTCATAGCACAAGGTGTTACTTTGTGTTTGTGGTGATGTTGGTGCCAACAAACCTATTGTGTTGTCACCAAACAATGTATTTCTTAGAATACATCCCCATTGCTAAGTGACTCATGGCTGTGTTATGTTGTGTGCCTGTGTGGGTCAGCATTCTCACTGCTGCCATTTGAAACACCTGACCACCACAATTTAGAGGAAAGAAGATTTATTTGCTCACACTTCTGGAGATTTCAGGGGTTCAATCCATGTTAGGCTGGGGGAAGTCTGTGGAGCTCAGGGCATGGTGTGGGGTCAGAGGGAGAGTATGCAAGGGCTGTGTTCTCAGCTCATTGGAGGCCAGAAGCAAGAAAGAGAGCAAGAGGAGGAGGGACCATATATAATCCCCAAAGCCACACCTCCGGGACCCCTCCTCAGCAACCAAGTCCCACCACTAACATGGCTGTCTTGTCTCCATGAAGTCTAGGGGAACATTCAAAATCCAAGCCATAATAGTGCCCCATCAGTTGGCATTCTGGGAGTTCCTCACACTGGTCTTGCCTGATGTCCCAGCTGGGTTGTTGGATCTAAGATGGTTTTGTGGACATGTCCAGCAGCAGGGGCTTCTCAGTTCTGCTCACGAAGCCTCTCATTTTGCTACAGGTTACATGGGCTTCCTCACAACATGGTGGCCTCAGGGTTTCAAGAGGGAGAAGGGAAGCTTCTAGATCCCTTAAGGCTTTGCAATTCATACAAGGCCATACCCACTAAATGCTACTGGTCAGCCTGGATTTGATAGGAAAAATAGACCTCAGGTCTTGATGGAAGGAGAGACAGGCTGCTTGACATTACAAAGGGGCTTAGAGATGACATGGCATGATTCACTGGGGGGCATTATTAAAAATAACCTACCATACTTGTTGCTGGGAAATGGACGCGATGTCTAGAACTCAAACTGTGATCTTGGACTGTCTGTGGAGGCCACATGGAAAGACCACTGAGTCCCTGGCAATTTTGCAAAGCTTCCTTATGAGCTGTGGTCTCTACCTCCAGTGTGGTTTTACATGAGAAGCTGATAAACTCCTATATTGTTTAGGCCACGGTCACGTGGGACTTTCTGCCACTTGCTGCCAAATCTGTTTCTAACATATATTTTCCAACTCTCAGCCTACCACTACATAGAGTTTTCTGTAGGTTTGGAGGTGGAAAGGGATAAAGGGAGGAAGCCTAACACCTGGCATGGACCATCATGATGCTTTGATGTAATTCCCTATCCTTTTTGGCCAAATGAGTAGGAGGGATGCTACCACGAGACTGGGGAAGGTTAGGAATTATCAAGAGCCCAAAACGTTGCCTGGTCCCACGTTAGTCAATGCAATCTCTGCAGCAAACTGAGGGGAGAGCCCAGGAACCACAGTGCCGGGTCTGGGGATGTTCCAGGCCAAACTTGCCCACGCCTAGACTTGTGGATGAGCGGTTCATTTGGATGTGGTCAAAAGTGGGCCTACTCCCTGATGTAATGATAAGCTATGTATCTCAGATGCCATCTGGAAACCATTTTTAAATTTACATTATGAAGAGTTGAGTTTTGAGTTGCAACTCTCTCGGCTCATGGGTTTTGCATGCACACAGGGTGGGTTTTAGAGATGAACAACAGCTTTTCTCCTCCTCATTTCTCCCCAAGTTTTATGGTTGGGTTTGGGCTTTATTTATAATATGTCACATGCAGATATACAGCAGGGCACTATCCACAGGCCAAGCAGCATCGTATCATTTTACATATTCTCCACTCATAATTAGTTTAGGCTGTTTGAAGTTTGCATTTTTTTCCTATAATGATATACTAGACCCAAAGTGTTAAGTAGAAACAGAAATATTCCCCTCTCCACTGTCCCACCCTTCTCCCCCTGCCACCCCTCCATCATGTTACCTTCCTCTCTCCCCATGGAGGGTCCCCTGGTAATACATCAGTCCTAGGATCATCCAGTCACCAGTGAAAAACAGATCCATCTGGAGGCTTCATCCACCCTTAGAGGGGAAGGGACCTTGAACGCTTATCTCCTTTCTCTCCTCCAAATGGAATGGTACACAAATAACCCTGGGCAGATAGAGGACATATATCAACTTTGAAAGAAGCTCCACAGATGTGGTAGATTCTGTGACCTTGCTTTGCTACTCGTCTCTGAGTGTAGAGGCCTCACTCCCAGGGAACTTGCCCAGGGTTCAGAGGCCTCCAATAGTGTGTGGTCTCTTGGATCCCGGCCACTGATTTCGGATGCCGCATCTTGCCTATGTCTTAACTGCCTTTAGATCTCTGTGAAGGACACGCTGGTGAGGGCACACATGGGAAAACCATGACATACAACAAAATTACAGTCTACTTAAAAAAAAAATATAGCAGCTGGGGGTGTTGCTCAGTAGTAAAGCGCTTGGGTCCCATCCCCAGCAATATCTCTTCCCACCAATGTAGATAGGTTTGGCTTCTGGCTTAGAAGGCAAATTTGCATATGTTTTTCATACATTTGCATATATGTGGGCACAAATTTGCATGCTAGGTTCATTAAGTTTTTCTTCCAAATAAAGTTATATAAGAACCCCTCCTTTACACTACTGTAATTTATATTGTTCCCCTTAGACCCATGCCATTGGCTGTGTTACTAATGTACTGAGTTTCCCCAGTTTGTCCTCCATTTCCCAGAATTTGTTCTAATTTTTAAGAAATGCTTACTAAAAATCACTATTGTTGTAGGCCGGGCATGGTGGCGCACGCTTGTAATCCCAGTACTTTGGGAGGCGGAGACCGGAGGATCCAGTTCGCGGCCAGCCTCAGCTCTCTCTCTCTCTCTCTTTCTCTCTCTCTCTCTCTACTTAGTGAGGCCGTCCGCAACTTTGTGAGACCCGGTTTCAAAATAAAGTATAAAAAATAGGGCCGGGGGTGTAGTTCAGAGGTAGAACCCCTCTGGGTTCAATCCCCGGTACCACAAAAAAAAAAATCACTATTGTTGTGAAATCCATCCCCAAGCAAAAGACCTCCTGTGAACTGGTAGCTATTGTTAGGTATTTTACAGGTCCTCCAAAACAGTGTTAGTCATTAAATTGGGCCTTAACTTGTGTTTATATAAATTACTATGCTTATATTTATAGAAAAAAATCTAAAAATTATCTGTATATAAAAAAGATTTTACTAAAAGTAATGGAATGTGCATTACAGTCATTCTCAAATGTTGTGTTAGGAATATTCCCAGTGTTCAAGAACAATGTCATAAAACCTAAACCTTATTTTATAGTAAGTTCCTATATATGCTCCAATTCTCTAATTTGTTCCATTAATCCATTTATTTTTAGTAGGAGTCATATTGTTTTTGTTTGGAATAACTACGTAACAAGTCTTAATATTCAGCATGCAAAGAACACATCAGCTACTAACCTTTTTGGCCATTATTAAAAATTTATTCTTCTATATAAATTTTAGAATCATTTTGACCAGTTTCATCAGATTTTACATTTTTTATACTAAAGGCTGAACCCAGGGGCATTCTACCTCTAAGCTACACCCCCACCCCCATTTTATTTTTTATTTTGAGACTGGGTCTTGCTAAATTGCTGAGGGTCTTGCTAAATTGCTGAGGCTGGCCTTGAACCTGCGATCCTCCTGTCTCATCCTCTCAAGTACTAGGATTATAGGCGTGCGCCATTGCACCTAGCTCTGATTTTAAATTTTTAAAAAGCACATTGCCTGCTGTAACAGAAATAAATACAGACATTTATTTCTCACCATCTCAGAGGCTGGAAAGTCTGGAGTGTGCTGAGAGCTGCAGATGGCTGTCTTCTCGTTGGGTCTTCACATGGTCAACAGAGTGGAGACCAAGAGCAAGCTCTTGTATCCCTTCCTATAAGGACACTAATCCCATACATGAGAGCTCTAATTTCATGACCTAATCACCTCCCAAAGGCCCCGCCTCCAAATATTATCTCGTTGAAGGTTAGGATTTCAACAAATAAATCTTGGGGGGACAAATAAAAGTCATGCATTATTTCCTTTAATCCTTATGCCAACCTGATGAGGTAGGTACTACAGATGAGGATGCCAATGCTCAGAAAAGTAAGGTATAGTGAAGACCCTATAGTACAGCATAGAAAAGTATAGTATAGTCAACAAGTCATTTAACTCCACAGTATGCTCTCAAATATCCTTAAGTATTGCGGAAATGAGTGCACAGTCATAGACTCTTAGGATGGCCACCATGATTTCAGATATCTAACTGAGAGGGAGCATGGCTGATGGGGTGGTCTTCCCCATAACAATTCAAAATCCATCACCTAGTCCATGCTGAGGCCATGTTTACCACAGGCTGCTCCCAGTCGGGGATCTTCAGTTAGAAGAGCAGACACAACAGAGCAGCATTGATGATCTAATTGCTGAAGCCACCGAGCCCCAGAGTGGTTGGAAATCCCAGTTCCTGTGAAGTTCAAGGCCCTGGTGGATAAGACCTGGGAGCCTGAAACATAGATCCAGGAACAAAGGGCTAGAAACAGGAGCGGCCTTATTATCCCTTGTGGTGGCTCACTGGGGGGTTTTGTGCTTCCTGTCCCTGCAACTGTGGGCTCTCAACAGGGATGGAGATCCTGGTGCTGGTGCAGGCAGAGTGGAACTGTTAAGTTATAGCTGCCTCTAGGGAACTTTGGACTGGTATCCAGGGACCAGTGGGTGAGAACAGTCACCATCTTGGAAAGGGCTAGTGATCCTACCGGCAGCAGGAGGAAGGCTCCTCCTACACAGACAGCAGGGTCAGCCACTTTCACTCTGTGCTATACTTTGTCCCATTAACTCTCTTCTGAATTTCCTCTTGGGAACAGAGACTCATGGGATGAGGGGCGGCTACCTGAAACTGGGGCGGTGGGGGGGGAGCAGATACATGGCATGATATAGGTTGGTTTATGCTGGAGTTGCAACCCCTAGTACCTAAGAATGTAACTGTATTTGGAGATAGGTTTTTTTTTTTTTTTTGTACTGGGGATTGAACCCAGGGCCATTCTACCTCTGAGCTACACCCCCAGCCCCTTTTATATTTTATTTTGTAATAAAGTCTTGCTGAAATTTTGAGATTCTCACTAAGGTGCTGAGGTTGGCCTTGAAACTGTGATCTTCCTCTCTTAGCCTCCCAAGTATTGGGATTACAGGCGTGAAAATCTTTCCCAACTTGCCATTTATCTTGTTGCATCTTTGAATGCTTATTAACATTTCTGTAACCTTTTCTGTATTGAAAGCTCCTTGAGGGGAGGTTGGAAGGAAGGAAGGAAGGAAGGAAGGAAGGAAGGAAAGATGAATGACCTGGATTTCTAGGTCCATCCTAGGTTGTGTTTGGAAGGTTTGGGTGGGGCTGTGGATATCTTGCCCTGTTCATCTGCTCCTCCATGGCTAATTTTAGAAAGGTGGTAGAAGCGGTCCATCTTGGAAGGGATTTGGATTGTTTTTAGTGACGGAGGCATCAGATAACCCATGCTGAACACAAGGTATCACATAGATGAGTGTGAGTTGGAACCAAATAGGAACCATGTGTTAAGTGGGGCGACCACCTGGCTCAACTGTTAGGACAGAATCAGAGCATCGTTTTATTTTAAAAGAAAGAAAAGAAGGAAGGAAGGAAGGAAGGAAGGAAGGAAGGAAGGAAGGAAAGAAGGAAGGAAGGAAGGAAGGAAGGAAGGAAGGAAGGAAGGAAGGAAGGGAGGGAGGGAGGGAAAAGGGAAAGAAAGGAAGAATGGAAGAAAAGGAAGAGGAAAGAAGAAAGGAAGGAAGGAAAGAAGGAAGGACAGTCCTAAGGGGCTTACCAGCACAGAACTGTCCAGAGAAACACTGTGGAAGCAAAGATTTCACAGCAGGGCTTTGTGTTGAGAGCATCTTCTTGGAGCTGGAAGCTGGGAGCTGAGGCAAACCTAAGAAGGAGGGAGGTTAGCTCAGCCTCAGGAGTTGGCGGGCTTGTCAAGGAACAGGGATCAGACTTGGGGCCTCCACAGCCTCCCATAAAGGAGTTTCCCTGGAGTTGGAGCCTGAGCCCTAGCCCACGGAGACCCTGGGGAAGGCCTCAGAGCCCACTCGGACCAGGGCTGGACCCTGGACCCCGCTGGCTCCCCTTGGAGGCTGGTGCTTAGGAAGGAGACTTGCACCCTAGAACTGTGGATGCGAGCCACAGTCCCGGGGCTGGAAAGAATCCCTTCCTGCTCATTCTTAGGGTCATAGGTCCCCTTTCTTCCCTCCCTTGCTCAAAGGAATGGGGCTGACTTAACACTTTGTGGGGTTCTGGCCTCTGCCCAAATGTTACTGAACAACTTGGCTTTCAGGGACACTTAGTGACACATTTACTTTTTGAAGTCAACGTATGACAAGTTTGCAGTACTAACTCTCAGTGGGATCCCATGGTACCAAGGCTACATGGACATTTCTGGCAAATGAAACTCCTAGGCCTTCTTCAACTCCTTAAGCAAAAAGGAAACTTCTTTTCAGATTTCAAAGAAAATGCATGTTAATGTTGGCAGGCTTTCATGTTTAAATGACACCTGACAGAAAGGTAGAACTGGTGGTCTGCCTTCGAGAAAAATGTTGACAGAGCAGGCAGGCGATGCATTCCTTAGAGATTCTGCAGGTACTGTGTGATGGATTGGGTCTGCTCTTCCCAATACATGGCTCTTGAGCACCTGAAATATGCCTTGTGCGAGCTGAGATGTGCTATAATTGCAACAAACACACTGGGTTCCAAGGATTTAGCATGAAAAAAGAGGATAAAAATGTATCACTAACCATTTTTTAACATTGACTATATGTCCAAATGATAATATTTGAGATAATATTTGGGCTACATAAAATATATTACTAAAATTAACCTGGGGGCTGGGGCTACATCTCAGTGGTAGAGCATTCACCTAGCATGTGCCAGGCTCTGGGTTCAATTTCCAGTGACACAAAAGCAAAGCAAAGCAAAACAAAACAAAATTAATGTTACCCATTCCTTTTTACTTTTAGTGTGGCTACTGTCAAATTTAAAATCACATACATACATGACTTGTACAGTTGGCTCTTTATATCCACGGGTTCTGCGTCTTCAGAATCAACCACCTGTGGATCAAAAGTATTCAGAAAAAAAATCGCACCTGCACGGAACATGTATAGACTTTCTTGCTTGTCATTATTCCCTAAACAATATAGCAAAACAGCTATTTCCATAGCATTGCTATTTCCATAGCATTAACATTGTATTGGGTATTATAATGCATCTAGAGATGACTTAAAGTATATAATAGGATGTGCACAGATTATTTGCAAATACTATGCCATTTTATATAAATCAGATTTATATAAATAAATAATAAATTTATAAAATTTATTATTTTACAAAATAAAATATTATTTTACAAAATAAAATAGTCAGGAATTTATATAAAATCATTTATATAATATGAATAAATAAATAAATAAATAAATAAATAAATAAACTTGGATATCTGAGGATGTGGGGATGCTAGGGCTCCTGGCACCCGGCCCTCTCAGACACAAGGGATGACCATTACCTTTCCATTGGGCAGGGCTGGGTTAGACCCTCACAGTTCATTTCCATCTTCAATTTTCTGTGGAAACTTTAAGATATAAACTCTTTAATATTTAATGTAGACACAAGTGATACAAGGGAGATTTAAGGAGTTTCTCAATTTAGGGATTTTGTTGGAAAGCTGGGATTTTTATCCCCACAAAGGTAAAACTTTTTTTTTTTGTACTAGAGATTGAACCCAGGGTTGCTCTGAGCTACATCCCCAGCCCTTTCTATATTTTATTTTGAAACAGGGCCTTGCTAAGTTGCTGAGGTTGGCCTTGAACCTGTGATCCTCTTGTCTCAGTCTCCCAAGTACTAGGACTACAGACTTGTGTCACCCCACCCAGCTATAGATAGAATTTTAAATAAAGAACACTTATGTATAGGCATTGAGATGGAGGCAGTGGGGCTGTAGGTTGGATAATTCCAGAGCACGAGTAGAAAGCCAGCCAGTGTCTGTTGGAAGGTCTGCACTAAAAGCAGGGAACCTGAGTTTTGGGGTTCCTTCTGCTATTTAGAACAAGAGCTGAGAAAAAAAACTACTTCAAAATCCAGTGTCCTCAAAGAAAGAAGGGACATATGTTTTCATTAATATGCGCAACCTAGGGAGTAGTGGGGACACAAAAGGGACTCCAATGACAACAGAGAACCCCCAGTAGTGCAAGGGAAGGGGAAGGGCAAGAAAGAAGTGAATCTATGGAATTACTATCATAAACAATGTGTACATATGAGATTATACCAACATCATTCTCAGTGCTACATGTGGCGGGGGAGGCGGGGGGGGGAGGGACACCAAGAGCTGTGTGCATGTATGTTAACACCAAACTGATACTCATTGTGATGTGAGACTACAATGCACCAATAAAAATATACTAAAAAAATTCCAGTGTCCTTACTTATGCACTGGGTCCCCAAGGTCTGGGAGAGCAAGTGCAGATAAGAGCATTTTAACTCGGATTCATAATTAAAAAGAGAATTCCACAAATATAATGTCCCTGGGCTTCTCTGAGCCTACAGATCACCAGTGTTTTGGGAATGTGTTAAGAAAGTAAAACTATGAGAAACACAGAGAAAGTCTTGTCATTCTAGCCAAAGACTCCTTTTCTTGTGCCTGGACTGAACTAGAATGTGAATTACAGCCTATCAGTTTCAAGGCTGTCGGCCCAAGAAGAGCCTGGGTGTCAAGTAAACCCTGGAGCAGTATGCGGGTGTGATTAGCAGCACTGCATGGGTTCTGTTTATGGAGCCCAGGGTTCCAGGGCTGGGAGCTGGGGCATCCTGTAAGGGCACAATCCCTTTCCTCCAGTCTCATTTTGCAGCTGTTAATCCAGACACCGGATTGTTTAATTGCATGAGATGATTTTTGGGGTCTGATTTGAAATCTACAAAAATGAGGATGTTGACTGTAGGAATGAAAATGCAAGATCATGCTTTAACCTTGGGTAACATTCGAGGGATTTTCTTCCTAGAAGAGTTAGGGTTAAGATCCTGCAACATTCAGTTCCCCACTGTGAAGGATGTGAGCCGGATTGTCATTTTTACTTGCATTGTATTGGCTAGAGATACTTCGAGTTCATAAGAAAATTTCATTTTCTTATGTAATATTCACCAAGAATTCTGACCCCTCTTTTCTCCCTGTTCAACATCAAAAGGCTGTCTACACACATCTGGCCATAGCTCCACAATCCCATTTCAGTGTGTCTCTGGCTTACCTTCTACAGCAGCGTAGTAATTTGACTTAATTCATAATACGTGCTTTTCTATTTTACTTCAGAAGTGAAAAACAAAGACAAGCTAGGCAAATGATTTACTACATATTTGGGGCATAACAACATGAGAGCATGGGGGTTCAGTGGGGATGGGAGGAGTAAAATATTTTTTTTAATCTAGGAGGAATTTTTTACTTAACTGTAGACTTTTTAGATAAAGACAAGAGAGGGTAATGAGTGCCACATTGCCATTTCCTTTTGTCACAGATTTTTTTAAAAATATACTTTTATGCTGGGCATGGTGGCGCACGCTTGTAATCCCAGTACTTTGGGAGGAGGAGACCGGAGGATCCGGGTTCGTGGCCAGCCTCAGCTCTCTCCCTGTCTCTCTCTCATTCTCTCTCTCTCTCTGTCTCTGTCCTTAGTGAGGCCCTCCGCAACTTCGTGAGACCCGGTTTCAAAATAAAGGATAAAAAATAGGGCCGGGGGCATAGCGCGGAGGTAGAACGCCCCTGCGTTCAATCCCCGGTACCGAAAAAAAAAATATATATATATATACTTTTATTGGTGCATTGTAATTATACATCGTAGTGAGGTTCAAAGTGATACAAACACACATGCACACAGCACATGGTGTGTTTCCCTCCAGACCCTACCTTGCTCCTCCTGCCCCTGCACATGTCAGTGAGCCTGGGAGTGATGTCTTCATATAGGGACACGGCTTTATTTCAACTGTTTCCTTCCTCAAGCCTCCTTTCCCTGGCTCATCTCCCTCCCCCATCCTCTTCCACTATTCTACTGGTGTCTCTCTTCATTTATGTGAAGTCTTTTTTGTTTCCTATTTTCTCTCTAGCTTCCACACATGAAAGAAAACATACAGCCCTTGAGTCTCTGAGACTGGCTGATCTCATTTAGCATAATATTTTCTAATTTCATCCATTTTCCTAAAATGACATAATTTTGTTCTTCTTTATGGTTGAGTAAAACTCCATTGTGTATAGAGCACATTTTCTTTATCCATTTATCTGTTGAGGGACACCTAGGTTGGTTCCATAATTTGGCTATTGTGAATCGTACGGCTATAAACATGGATATGCATGTATCGCTCTAGTATTCTGGTTTTAATTCTTTTAGAAAGGTGCTGAGGAGTGGTATAGTTATTAAAAAATTGTTAACAATGGAAACTTACTGCTCATAGTTCTGAAGGCCAGGATGTCCAAGATCAAGGAGCCAGCAGATTTAACATCTGGATCCTCATAGATGGCCGCTTCTATCTGTCCTCACATGAGGGAAGGGGTTTACAGGTTCCTGCAAACCTCTTTTTAAAAATTAAAATTAAATATATATTTATATAAATTGAATATATATTGATATAAATTAATTTATATAATATATTTAATATAATTTAAATTAAATATATTAAATATATTTAATATAAATTAAATATATTAATATAAATTAAATAAATATATATTTAATCTTTTTGTGTGTGAAACTGGAGATTGAACCCAGAGGCCCTCTGCCTCTGAGCTACACCCCCAGCCCTTTTAAAATTTATTTTGTTTTTGTTTATGAAACAGGGTCTCACTAGGTTGCTGAGGCTGGCCTCGAACCTGCAATCCTCCTATCTCAGCCTCCCAAGTACTGGGATTACAGGCTTGTGTCACCATGCCCAACTAAAATATTTTTAATATTCGCTGTGCTGGAGACTGAACTCAGAGCCTCACCCATGCCAGGCAAGCACTGTACTCCAGAGCTATAGCCCCAAACCCCTTACTTTTAAAAAATGACACATAAATGTCACAGCTATTTTTTTTTCTTTCTTTGTAGTACTGAGGATTGAACCCAGGGGCACTCTACCTCGAAGCCACGCCTTCAGCCTTTTGTATTTTTTATTTTGAAACAGGATCTTGCTAATTTGCTGAGGGTCTTGCTAAGTTGCTGAGGCTGCCCTCCAACCTGTGATCCTCCAATCTCAGCCTCCCAAGTACTGAGATTACAGACGTGCACCACCATGCCTGGTCGTCACAGCTATTTTTAATCTTATTGATGCAGAAGTTGAGGCATCCTGAAATCCACTGGGTCCAGTTATAACCGCAAATATTCTCTTTCCTTTGCTGCTAAAAACTTGGATTCATGGGTGTACTTTTTATTTCTTGGCCTTTTCTCCAGTTGTCAGGCATAACACATCCTAGACAGCCTCTCAACACATATTACCTTGAAATTTCTCTTCATAGTTCAGACAGTGGAGTCAGACAGCTGGGTGCAAGTCCCTCTTGAAGGCCATGTGACCTTAGGCAAGTTCTCCAGTCTTTCTAAGCCTCATCTGCTAAATAGGCATAAAAATGGTGCCAACTCCCAGGACTGGGTGAGGATTAAAAAAGATTATTCACATAATGCCCTTAGCCCAGAGCCTGGCATTCTGTAAATCGTGGCTATATTTATTATCTCTTTCCTGCCAACCTCATCTTGGCTTCATATGGAGCAGGGTGCCTGGAAGGGTGATCCCGGAGCCTCACATCCCTGGGAGCAGGTGCGAAATGCAAATCCCCTGCCCCACCCCAACCCACCAGCAGTCTCTGGGGATGGAACGCAGAGACAGGCTGTGGTATGCAGATCCCAGCATCCTCCCACCTCCCCCGGGAGCAGGATTCGGCACACAGGTACATGCTTGGCTTTCTCACCTGCCCAGCCCCACCTCATTCCTGGGAACAGTCCAGCTGAGGTGTGGGAAGAAATGGAGGTGGGTCCTGGGGAAGGTCTACTGATTCAGTACTTCTGGTGGGTTAGACCTAGGGTGTGGAGGCACTCCATCCCTGTTGCAGCACAGCGAACAGAAAGGAGAACTGAAAGGAATTTCTTAGTATGCCCCGAAGGGAGTCATGGAGAACTCAACAGGCCCGTGGGGGAGGGAGGAGGGCTGACTCCCTGCAGGAAGGGGAGGGAGGAGGGCTGACTCCCTGCAGGAAGCTGAGGCAGATCAGCCTCAGACAATGCTCCCTCCCCTCGCACACTGCCCCCCCTGCCCTCAGCTAACAGCCCTGTACCTGGCGTACTCCATGGCTTTACCGGGAAGACTCCAACCAACATCAGTCTGGATCACCACCCACTTTAGTCACAGCTGAGGGAGACATCTGCCTCTCCTGGGAAGTCGTGTGCTCCCTCTCATCAAGCGCCTACTGCAGCTGGGCTGCATTTGGAAGCCAGGATACAGCTAAGAACCAGGCAGACATCTAGCATCCTCTACTCCAGGCCTGCGTCACTCTGACACTGGACTCCCAACTGGGGTACTTCCTTCTGCTCTCCCTTCCTCCTACGTTGCTCAGAAGTCCCCAGGAGCACTTAAAAACACAACCACTTAAAAAAAAAAAACTGCTGAAAATTCTCTACTGGCTTCTGGTCACTTTTAGAATAGAATCCACATTCCCACCCATGACACATGAGGCTCTGTGTGCTCGACTCTGAGGGTCTGTGCCAGCCCTCTGCTTTCACCTCCTTCCTCTCCATTCCTTCAGCTTACTCTTTCTGGGGTGCTCTTCTCACACCCCAAGACCTGCTCTTTCCTGATCACTGTGCAATACACCCAGCCCACCTCCCTGTCTCCCCTCTGCTTTAGTTTTCTTAGTAGTATTTATCATTATCTAAAATTATGTCCTATTCCTTTTTTTTTTTTTTTGTCCTGGGGATTGAACTCAGGTACATTCTATCACAGAGCTACATCCCCAGCCCTATTTTATTTTTTATTTTAAAACAGGGTCTTGCTAAATTGCTGCAGGACTCACTAAATTGCTGAGGCTGGTCTCAAACCTGCAATCCTCCTATCTTCCAAGTACTGGGATTACAGACCTGCGCCACCACACCTGGCCCTATTACTATTAAACTACAAGTGCTTTTGTTGCATTGTTTCTATCGGCCTCCCCTGAATTTAAAAGTCCATGGAGTCTTGGTCGGCTTGTGTATCCCTTCTCTCAAGTGCTCTGGACTGTGGCTGGCACTCAACAGGAACTCAGTAAGTGCTTATTGAATAAATGAGTGGACACAAGATCACATTTGGAATTTATAGACTCCCCCATGACATTCTGGTCTTGGGATCAATTCTCTTTTCTTCTGCCCCCCCCCCAGGTAGAGGTAGAAGCTTTCAAAACATCCAGCCATTCAAAAATGTGTCTCTCAGTCCTACAGATTCCTTAAGGTGTCAATGATTAAACCGTAGTGATACTTGTATTGCTATAAATAGTTTAGAGGGAAATTTGCTATGGAACTTTACCCTGAGAATAGCAAACATTCACTGGTAATTTTGTTACAGTAGAGACACAATTTTGAAGGGTTTCAAAATACTCCTTAAAGCTTAGACAGTAGCACAGGGCAGATTCATTTTAGGTCATTTGTCAGAAAGTACGGAGTAACTGCTATAGTGCAGAACTATTGAAAAAAACAATGGTTTGAGTAGGTGGGGTTTCCAGTAAAATAAAGCATTAACTGTCTGAATCCTAAAATCAAAACATAAATACACAAAGTCTTTTGTTTTTCTTCTTGGTACTGGGGATCGAACCCAGGGGAATTCTACCTCCGAGCTACACCCCCAGCCTTTTTTCTTTTTTATTTTGAACCAGGGTCTTGCTAAGTTGCTGAGGCTGGCCTTGACCCTGTGATCCTCTTGTCTCAGCCTCCCAAGTCCTGAGATTACAGGCCTGGTTTAGAAAATTCTTTTTGATAGGAAACTTCTGGAGTTACACTTTTGCAGCACCTGCACATTATGCTGACTGTCGTTGACGGAGGTCTTCAGAGGGAGGAAGGGTCCCTGCAGAAGTCAGAACAAAGAGTATGATTCCAGAGGCTCAAATGTCTATGTCTGATTTGGGCTCAGATACGCTTCTGTGAGCCCTAATTCTTTTTTTTCTCTTTCTTTTTTTCACTTGTTCTCATCTGGGCTACGAAACTTTAAAAAGTTCCTTCTCCCCACCTGCTGCCTTGAGGTCTCAAAGGGAAATGTAAATTAACTTCCATTCCATTAGCAGATTTTGCGCCTAACAGATGTTTGCTTAAATACACCGAGGGACCCACAGGACTGTCTCTGAGGAAAGGCCACTGAGGATCTGACTTCCCAGCTCTGTCCCTGGGGTCTGGTCTGTGAGAGGAAGCTGGGAGGGAGGCCAGAGGTGAACTCTTTTTTTTTTTTTTTTGTGGTACCGGGGATTGAACCCAGGGGCGTTCTACCTCCATGCTATACCCCCGGCCCTATTTTTTTACACTTTATTTTGAAACCGGGTCTCACGAAGTTGCGGAGGGCCTCACTAAGGAGAGAGAGAGAGAGAGAGAGAGAGAGAGAGAGAGAGAGAGAGAAAGAGAGACGGGGAGAGAGAGAGAGAGAGAGCTGAGGCTGGCCGCAAACCCGGATCCTCCGGTCTCCGCCTCCCAAAGTACTGGGATTACAAGCGTGCGCCACCACACCTGGCTAGAGGTGAACTCTTGCATCGCCATGGGGCCCTGCCTGCTCTCTGATGGGTTGGTCTAGCTCTCCTGAAAGATCAAGGGTCTGAACTGAGGTGAGAGATCCCCTGAAACCACGTGCTCTTCTCTACAGAGGCAAAAGCATATTAGGGCGCACCTACATGTAGTCAATTTGACCTGGGTTCTAATCCTATCTCTGTCCTCACTAGCTGTGTCACCTTGGGCTGTTCTTCATATACGGGATGGAAGTGAACACCGCAGTCTACGTCCACCTCTGCCCACTGGAATGCATATTGCATGAACACTTGGGTTTATACGCCTTTTGTTTAGTGATGGAGTCCTAAAGCCTTGAAAAGGGGTTGGGATAGAGAAGGGGCTAAAAAGCATGTGTTAAATAAATGGACTTCGAGTTTCCAACTTCTCGCTGCTCCCTGAAGAGGAGAGCACATAGCGGAACGAGTACTAGCTGAGTTCTAATGGTGCAGACGGTGGGTCTGTCTTGTGTGTGGTTCTGTCCTGTTTAAAGCCCACATCACAGCAGGTACTTTAAAAACTGGCTTATGTGAGGGGGATTCATCACAGACTTGGAGGCCTGAGTTCTAGAGTAGGGGTTTAAAAAGTTTTCCATAAAGCACCATATGGTAAATATTTTCAGCTTTGCAGGCTTCACGGTCACTGTCAAAACAACCACAAGTTGTACCTTGTGACACAAAAGCAGCCATAGACAGTACAGAAATAAAAGGTTATGGTTGTGTTGCAATAAAACTTTATTTACAAAGCCAGGTGGGGGCCTGTTCTAAGGGAGACCATAATACCTGGATTGCCATTCTTTAGATCATAGCTCTCTCATCTGCAAAGCAAGTACTTAGACGAACTTGAAGAATGTTCTCCCAAATAAAAACCACATACAATGTGGGTAAAACAAGCAATTCCTCCACCAGCTAGGACTTTGTACCTAGCATCCATGATAATTTCAAGTTGACAAGAAATCAGACAAATGTCTCCTTAATAACTTCATTTCAAAGCAGGGGCACACGAGCCTGGTCTATGAAAGTTACAGCCTCAACTGACCACAGTCTGTGCACGAACGTGGCAGCAGATAAACAGAATGCCATAAACAGTTGCCTGGTTCAGACACAGAAATGAAGAATAAGGAAGAAAGGCTGAAGGTTACAATAAAAGAAAACTGCCCTCTCTTCACCCAAGTGCAAACAAATGTTAATGTTTAAATTTCTCTTATTACTTTTGACTTTCTGCCCTGCAGTTATTTTGTGAGCCATTGCAGATTGTATCTTTTTGGGGTTTTTCTTGGGGGTGAGTACTGGGGATTGAACTCAGGGGCATTCTACCTCTGGATTACACCCCCAGCCCTTTTTTTTATTTTTTGTTTTGAAACAGAGTCTGACTAGGTTGCTGAGAGTCTTGCTACCTTGGTGAAGCTGTCCTCGAACTTGGATGCTTTTGTCTCAGCCTCCCAGAACTAGGATTACAGGAGCACACTGCTATGCCCAGCTGCAGATTGTATCTTAATATAAGCATTTGCTGCCGGCCATGGTGGCGCACGCTTGTAATCCCAGTACTTTGGGAGGCAGAGACCAGAGGATCCGGGTTCGCGGCCAGCCTCAGCTCTCTCTCTCTGTCTCTCTCTCCCTCTCTCTCTCTCTCTCTCTCTCTCTCTCTCTCTCTACCTAGTGAGGCCCTCCGCAACTTCGTGAGACCCGGTTTCAAAATAAAGTATAAAAAAATAGGGCCGGGGGTGTAGCGCGGGGGTAGAACGCCCCTGGGTTCAATCCCTGGTACCGCAAAAAAAAAAAAAAAAAAAAAAAAGAATTTGCTGCCTCTTTTACTAAAATACCTGGGTTACCTTATTTCCCCCCTTTTGTACTATCTGTACCTCTGGTAATAGGCATCTATCTATGTTAGGCTCACTAAGTTCTTTAGAATGCTATTTATGATAAACTTTACTTTTTCTGTCAGCATTATATGAACCATGAATCAATTCCTATCCCAGTACAAATCTTGATTTTTGGAGAACTCTTTTTTTTTTTTTTTTGCGGTACTGGGGATTGAACCCAGGGGCATTCTACCTCTGAGCTACACCCCCAGCCCTGTTTTTTATTCTTTATTTTGAAACAGGGTCTCACTAAGTTGCGGAGGGCCTCACTAAGTAGCTGAGGCTGGCCGCGAACCCGGATCCTCCGGTCTCAGACTCCCTAGTACTGGGATTATAAGCGTGAGCCACCACGCCTGGCTTGGAGAACTCTTAATGCTACTTAATATAAATAAATTTTTATAACATATCACCTAAATACTTGGTCAGATTGCAACCCAGCAAGGAAGCAAGGAAATAGAATTATTACATTATCAGAGAGTATACTCTGGCTGAGTAAAGAAATAATTTTCTCTGTTATTTCCAGAAGCCTTCGAATTTTCTAGATTAACTTAAATTGTCAGTGGTCTGCATCTGTCTCAAGTTCCTTATAAAGAATACTGAAGGTTTCTACTTTCCTTGTGCTTGAAGGCGCTTTTTCAGAAGGACTTTGTGCCTAGCATCAGTGATAATTCCTTCAGTTACAAGTTCACAAGAAACCTAATCTAAACAGCCTTAATTTAAAAAGGGGGGGGATTTTCTGACTGGCATAAGCAGACAGAACAAGGTGGACTGGGTGTGGTTTTATGTTCAACTTTATTCAAGTCTGAAAACAACACAACCCGGACTCAGCCTTCTCTTCCAGCATCTGCCTCCTACACAGTGGGCTCTCTTTTCAAAACGGCTTCTATAATTTCAAGGGATGAGGTTTCCAGGTTCAACCACAGCAGAAAAAGGGGAAATCTTTGGTTCATTTATGCCAGAAGGCTCATGGCATTTTATGGTTTTTGATTGGACCAGGAACCTGTCCCAGAACCAATCATCCAATCATAGTCAGCAGTTAAGGAGACGCTGATTGGCTTAGACTCCGGTCCCTCGCTCCTCTACCAGCTATTTAACTCCATCTGAAGGAAGCACAGGGGCTGCAATGGGATCTTGGATGGTCTAGAAGCCTCGGAGGTCCAGAAAGAAGCTGGACAAACTGGACCATTCTCCTGTGTTTTCATAGAGAAGCCACGCAAGAAGAAATGGTGGAAAAAATAATTTTTAAGAAATCCTACAAATATGCCCGTGCTGTGGCACACGCCTGTAATCTCAGTACTTAGGAGGCTGAGACAAGAGGATGGCAGGTACCAGCCAGCCTCAGCTACTTAGTGAGGCCCTCAACAACTTAGTGAGACCCTGTTTCAAAATAAAAAAAATAAAAATGGCCGGGAGAAAGTCGGGCGTGGTGGCGCACGCTTGTAATCCCAGTACTTTGGGAGGCGGAGACCGGAGGATCTGGGTTCGCGGCCAGCCTCAGCTCTCTCTCTCTGTCTCTGTCTCTGTCTCTCTCTCTCTACCTAGTGAGGCCCTCCGCAACTTCGTGAGACCCGGTTTCAAAATTAAGTATAAAAAATAGGGCCGGGGGTGTAGCGCGGAGG